>JAINUG010000578.1:15000-27500 GCA_029706075.1 Aldrovandia affinis | reverse complement strand
TGGTTAGGGAGCAGTGTAGTGTAATGGTTAGGGAGCAGTGTGGTGTAATGGTTAGGAGCAGTGTGGTGTAATGGTTAGGGAGCAGTGTAGTGTAATGGTTAGGGAGCAGTGTAGTGTAATGGTTAGGGAGCAGTGTAGTGTAATGGTTAGGGAGCAGTGTAGTGTAATGGTTAGGGAGCTGGGCTTGTAACTCAGAGGTTGCAGGTTAAATCCCCAGGTGGGGCACTGCTGTTGTACCCTTGAGCTAAAGGTACTTAACCCGAATTGCTTCAGTAAAATATCCAGCTGTATAAATGGATTGTAAGGAAATGTAAACTGTAAGTCGCTCTGGATAAGAGCGTCTGCTAAATGCCTAAAATGTAATGTAATGTAATGTAATGTAACACTACTACAGAACAGCCTCAAAATTCTGTCTCATATCAATGTTTTGATCACAAGAGTAAACTATTTACAAAATAGCATTTTTTGTTTTGTTTAGTCTTTCAGTGAACACATGCAGTCATCACGACACTAGGCCTACAGAAATACAGAAATAAGACAACGAATAGCCTCGTGATTTGCATAAAAAGCACATACTACTTTGCATAGTGGGCCTAAACAGCCAGTGGAACCACTCAGCAGCACAGACACATAATGGTTCGTTTTAGTCGGATGACAATATTAGCTGAGCTAAAGTTTTACAGACTCGGACAAGATCATGCACAAACCAGCCATAGCAAACCGATGGAATAAATAATATGCCATGACTCTGCCCATTGAATTAAAATATTGTAATAGTCAATAGGTCAGCTCCTGTGGGTGCACTTGACTCACGGTTCGGGTTTGGGTCTGCATGTTAGCATGTGTGTCCAGCACCCCCTCCTCAGCTCAGCAGCACTGAAATCAGCCCCCTCAGCTAAATCAGCTGAAATCAGCCCCCCTCCTCAGCTAAGCTGAAATCAGCCCCCCTCAGCTCAGCTAAGATGAAATCAGCCCCCAGCTCCTCAGCTAAGCTGAAATCAGCGCCTGAAATTTTCCTCTTCCTCTTCCTCGTTGTCATCGTCCTCTTCTTCCAACACGTTTTTCTTTACAAATCCAAGAACCAAGGAACTCTTTTCTTTTTCTTTATAATTTTTTCGCTCCCGACTCATACTTTCTACATTTGTCTCGATCTCTGTTGCTTGCCATTTTCCCACGCGGTCAGGCTTGGCTACGGGTTGCACCTGCAGACTGTCTGCACGTGAGCAGCATAGGCATCGCTACTTCCTATAACGTCAACTTTCAAAAACGCCATACGCTTAAGCTATGTATTCCCTGTGTCACAAACATACATATATTTATTTTTATTTTTATTTTTTTACCCACCACCACCCCCCATCAATGGAGGTCTAATCTTTATTAATACTTTATTTTATTTTATTATTATTATTATTTCTTTTTTTCTTCTCTTTTTTTTTTCTTCCCCTCTCTCTTCTTCCTCCCTTTTTCCCTCCTCTCCTTTCTTCATTTTTTCCCTTTTTGTCTGCCCTTCTCCTTTTCCTCTCCTTATTTTCCTTCCTTCTTTAATTATAACATTAATGCCCTGCCCTACCCTCGCATTAGTGATATAGTCTTACCAATCCTCATAAATGCTTAAAATTTCCCATTTATTAGTTAAGATGTCATTCTCATTTTGCCTAGCAATAATTCCTTCCAACATATAATATTGTTTTACATATTTCTTAAAAATATTTAAACATATTTCATTAACATTTTGTGCTTTGAAAACGAACGCCTTGGCCAGTAGTATTAATATATTGTGCAGATTGTTACCACCCATTCCAAAAGTCTCTAGGTGAAATACTACAATTATTTAATATGGGGCATAGCCAATTTTGTACCGAGAGCCAGAATTGAGCCACTACCGGACAATACCAGAAAATATGTAATAAATCCTCTTCCTCTATTCCACAAAAGCGACAAAATCTTGAGTCTTCAATACCCCAAATATTTAACATTTTCCTTGTAGGAAGAAATGTATAAATAATCTTTAACTGGAAGATTCTTAGTTTAGAATCAACTGTTGTGCTATAAATCGAATTAAACGCATTACTCCAAGGAATAGGAGTATCAAAATGTTCCTCCCAAAAGTTGCTAAACGTATGTGGAATGGCACTCAAATCCCTATTATGCAAAAAGGAATTACAAACTATTTTATTAATTTTACATTTTTCTAACCATTTATATTCTCTAATATGTGGTCTACAAACAAATAGCTTCCCTTTATTCCTTATTATCTTCTGTTTCCAATTACTTGGAATTGCTGCTAGCAATTGATTGTATTGGTGCAAAGAGCACAATTTCCTAAAGATATCACATAAAGTTTTAAAATGATAAAAACGACCATTTAAGTCAACCAGGTCATTCAGAAAGATAATTCCCTTATCAATGAAGGTCCACCATACAAAAGGTTTTCCCTTTATCAATATATTTGAATTCAACTATGGTATCTGACTTAGGATCTCATTTGACGTATCGGGTGGATAGTATTGAAAATGCAACCATGCCATTATTGCTTCGTTTGTAAAGACTGATACTTTTTTTTAAATACCTTGGTAAACCATGATAAGTGCACTTCTTTCAACTGAATAAAAGGGAACAATTTAGTTGTAAAGATAGGTTGAAGACTCTCTAAAATTTTACAATAAGTCCAGCAGTCATTTAAGTATAGTTTCTGAATCCACAAGGCTTTCAAAGATTGATTCAGAGCCTCTAGGTTAATTAGATTTAGCCCACCTCTATCCTGTAAGTTATAAATATATTTTCGCTTCATTTTTTCAGGTTTGCCATTCCATAAAAAGTTAAAGATTTTGGTCTCATACTTTTTATAAAACCCTTGATCAGGCAAAGGTAGGGATGACAAAATGTAAACAAATTGGGACACAACCAAGGTGTTAATTAGAGTTTACCATAAACAGACAGTGCTTTCCCCTGCCACGGCAAAAGTATCTTATCAATCTTACTCAGTTTTTTATCAAAGTTAACTTTCACCAATTCAGCCATATTTTCTGGTATTGTAATCCCAAGCATAGCCACAGGACCATCGCTCCACAACACTGGAGCCAAGGACGGCAACTGCAGCTTTGAATTTTTTAGAGAACCTAACCTTAAAATAGTACATTTATCATAGTTGGGATTCAAACCGGATATTGCCGAAAAATGATTCAGGTCTTCAATAAGAGCTTCAAGTACTAGTTGTTTAGGTTGTATAAAAAAAGTTGTATCATCAGCATATAATGAAATTTTAGTTTCTAACCCATTAATATTTGATCCCTGAATATTACTGTTGTTTCTAATTCGATTAGCCAATGTTTCTATGGCAATAATAAAAAGATATGGAGAAAGTGGACAGCCCTGTCTGACACCCCGTGACAGCTCAAAACTCTCAGATAAATATCCATTATTGATCACTTTACTACAGGGTTTTTTGTATAGAACTTTAAACCATTGAATAAAGGAAGAACCAAAGTTTAAGTTTTGAAGACATCTATCAATATAATCCCACCTTATTTTATCAAAGGCCTTTTCAAAATCAGCCACAACTAACAACCCCTCCATTAATTCCTTTTCATAATACTAAATCATTTCCAAAACGTGGCGAATATTATCCCCAATGTATCTGCCTGCAATAAAACCAGATTGTTCAGTTTGTATAATTTTGCTAATCACCTTTTTGTCCTTAAAGCTAGGGATTTTGACAGAATGCGCGTATCACAGCATAATAGAGTCAGAGGTCTCCAATGTTTCAAATATACTGGATCCTTATCTTGCCCATTGGCATCCCGCTTCAACAACAATGAGATCAATCCTTCCCTCTGTGTGGGAGACAATTCACCTTTCACATACGAATAGTTAAAACAAGCAAGAAGTAGGGCTTTGATCTCTTCAAAGAAAACTTTGTAAAATTCAATAGGAATCCCATCTAATCCAGGGGATTTTCCAGTCTGAAATGAGTTTATATCTAGAAGCAGTTCTTCGTCTGTTATTAAACCTTCGCAGCTAGCTTTTTGTATTTCATTTAATTTTACGGTATTATCTGGAAATAACTTACTATAATTTGACTCTGCCAAGGGCATTGGTTGCTGATTATAAGAGAAAATATACCTAAAATAACATACTTGGTCTGAAAATGTTAAATAAAGCTTTTCTGAAGATAACAATTTTACTAAACTTTTCCGATAATTATTCCTATTATTAAATCTAAGAAAAAAGGCTGTACACTTTTCCCCTTTTTCCACCCAGATGGCTTTAGATCTCTGAATAATTGCATTAACTTTTTCGACATGTATCCTTTCCAACTCATTTTGTTTATCTTTTAATTGAAGAAGCATTTCCATTGGAGGATCAGTTACTGTGTCTATTTGTTGACTTAATTTCTCCATCTCATCAATTAGCTCTCTCTCTTTTTTGAGACAATTATTTTTCTTCCATGATGACCATTTTATGACATGCCCTCTAACTACACATTTAAAGGCATGTCAAACTATGTACAGCTGTCATTTATTTGAAAATATGTAGAGATAAAATGTCTTGTTATCTCAACAAATTCATGGTCTTTAAACATTTGTTGGTTAAGTTTCCAGTAACCTTTACCTCTGGGAAATTCACTAATAGTTAATTGTAACATAATGAGAGCATGGTCAGACCTAAAACGATCCCTAATTTTAGCCTGTGACACTCTACCAGCTAAGGCAAATGAAATGAGAAAGTAATCAATCCTACTGGCTTGTTTACTCCTCCGCCATGTATATCTCTTTGATTCTGGATTCCTGAGTCTCCAGACATCAACCAGATCCAATGAAGCCATACATTCTGATAAAGCCTTAAATGCTTTTGGGTGGTAATTATTTAGACATTATATATGTCTAAATCTACATTTAATACCGTATTAAAATCCCCAACAATTATAACATTTTCATGATACATATTCTCATTCAAACTAGAATTTATATCTTCCAAAAAAAACTGCGTCATCACTATTTGGAGCATATATATTCAAAATAATACATCTTATTTCATCAATTGACATATCCATCAAAATCCATCTTCCCTCCGTATCGTTTCTAATTGAATGTAAAGTGTATTGAATATTACCATCAATTAAAATAATAACCCCTTTTTTATTTCTAGAACCATGACTAAAGTAAATCGGCCCCCCCCATTCTTTCTGCCATACTATTTCATCCTCTAATGCTGTGTGTGTCTCCGGTAAACATATTATACCATAAGACCGCTTATCACAAAGCCACATCAAGACTTCTTTCCTTTTGAGAGAGTCCGCTAACCCATTGCAGTTGTAACTTGCAATTGATATAAAATTAGTGCTCATGAAAATATGAAGAATTGAATCATAATGAAATATAAAAAGAAAAAATAGTAAGTGTTCCTCGGCACCTGTAACCTAGTATTTATCAAGATATTTTTATAATCAAGATAAGATTTGACCCAGCGGTCTAGTGCACCGCGCTTTGGAGCGGTGTGCGCTGCCCGTCAGAGACGCGGATCGAAACCCGCGTTTCTACCAGACCGGCCCTGGTCGTCAGCCCGATCGGAGGCGGCATTTGGCTGTCCGCCTCCGGGGAGGGGGGGAGGGAGAGCCGGCACGAGTCCGCCGAGGAGAAGGTTAATGGAGTCCGTGGAAGATCTCCGTCTCGAAAGAAGGCGGGAAATAGGTCCAGGAATACGAATCTCGTTCCCGGAGGACGGGCGGCGGACTCGTGAGGGTGGGGAATTGAAAATAAAATAGAGGGTATAATTGGCTACTAAATTGGGAGAAAAATGGGGGAAAAATCAGAAAAAAAAAAAAAATAAGATTTGAAACGGGCAAAAATAAACATAAGGCAGGACATAGACAAACATAATAAATATAACTGAATATAATAGGAAAAACGGCGGCACGGTGGTGCAGTGGATAGCACTGTCGCCTCACAGCAAGAAGGTCTCGGGTTCGAATCCAGGCCGGGGCCTTTCTGTGTGGAGTTTGCATGTTCTCCCGTGTCCGCGTGGGTTTTCTCCGGGTACTCCGGTTTCCTCCCACAGTCCAAAGACATGCACGTTAGGCTAATTGGAGAGTCTAAATTGCCCTGTAGGTATGAGTGTGTGAGTGAATGGTGTGTGTGCCCTGCGATGGATTGGTGACCTGTCCAGGGTGTATTCCTGCCTCTCGCCCCAATGTATGCTGGGATAGGCTCCAGCCCCCCCGCGATCCTAACTAGGAATAAGCGGCTGAAGATGAGATGAGGTTAATATAAACAGGGTTTAGCAATAAATATTGTGTATAGGCTATTTCTTTCCCCCTTCTCTCCCCCCCCCCTCCATCGCCCTTAGAGCACTGAGCAACAGGAGCAGCCTAGGCGTGAAGCCGCCACAAGATGAGGACTCAGCGACGGGTCCGTCCCCCGGCCGCAGCGCCACGAACCCGTGCAGCTTCGTAATGCCATGGACCAAATCTTAAAAGGTGTAGGGAAGGGACAAGGAGAGAACCAGAGCGAGCGAAAGCAGTTTAACTCAGAAAAGCCGCAGCATATCAGTACCAGGTTATACTTGGTTCTCTGTACAGCTGATTGTTCACATAGAGTCTATCCACTACACTGCGTGCGTATTCGCCCTTAGATCGCCTCTGTTTGACAATCGGAAAAAGTAATCTGCGCCGTTCCATCATTTCCCTAGGGAATTGATCGTTGATAGAAAGTGCCGTACCTTTTAGCTCTCTTCCCCTTCCGATTAAAACCATTTTCATTTTGAAATGTGCTAGCTGCCCATTTTAGGCCTTTTTATCAGAGGTGACTCTGTGACTCTGTGAGGTGACTGGGTTTATCAGATTTATTTTGACCGATGCGATGCACGCTCTGAAAGTCAATCTTTTTCACCTGTTCCTCGGACATTCGTAGCTGTTCCTTCAAAAACTCATTGACTTTGTTTTCGGTCACCATATAATTTTCCTTAACCTCTTCTTTTATCCCCATTATAACTACGTTATTTCTCATACTTCTAGTCTTTAAATCCAGCAGTTCTTGTTTCAATGTTCTATTTTCCAGCTCTAATCTGTTTGTGGTATTCACCAAAGATTCCACCGTTTTACTCCGTTTTTAGTTCTCTGTTCTTATTTCTTCCAACAGCGTATTATTATAACTTGCAGCTTTCTTTAGAACCTCCACATCTTCCCTAATGGAATCCAATATTTTACATTTATTGTCAAGTTTTAAAAACAATGCATTTGTGTCATCTTCCAATGGAGGCTCCATTTCTGTTCTAAAACGCTTTGTCACGCTGGAGCACTCACCCTTCTCTCACTAAACATATCACCACAAACCTCAATGCATTAAAAAGGCTCCTTGATAAAGTATTTAAATCGGACAACTATTTAAAACAAATATGCATACTTACCTGACTCGTGGAACAAACTGCCCCCTACCTCAGCATGCCGCCATCTTGCCGCCTGGTGTATCACACTTAGCAGACGCCCCCAACCCCTCCCAGTACTGGCCTTTTTACAGAAAACTTCCTTGTCACTTATTACAAATAATTATATATAAAAAAATTATAGCAATGAAATAAATGAATTAATTTCCCCTCACCTCACCTGTGAAGGGGGCCTGTGGAGGGGGGCCCGGTGAAGGGGGGGCCTGTGAAGGGGGCCCCTGTGAAGGGGGCCTGTGAAGGGGGGGGCCTGTGGAGGGCGGGGCCCGGTGAAGGGCGGGGCCTGTGGAAGGCGGGGCCCTGTGAAGGGGGGCCCGCGCTGAGAGGCCTGGTGCCGCCCCCTAAAGACGGCCCTGGGTTCGAGCCCATGGGACTACATGTCCGTCGTTCGGATGGGACGGTAAAAGCCGAGGTCCTGACTCTCTGTGCTCATAAAAGATCCCATGGTGCTTTAAAAAAAAAGAGCAGGGTGCTAACCTTGTGTCCTGGCCAAATTCCCAACCAAGACAATATATACTGTGTATATATACATATATAAATGTATTTAACCTTTATTTAACCAGGACGTCCCATAACCGATACGGGATCTCTTCTACAAGGGAGACCTGGCCAAGACAACAGCAGCAATAAAACACACAGTATATCACACATAAAAACATGAAAACACACATGATAATAAAGAGCTTTGATTGGAGGGGATACAGCATGTGATCAGTGGGGGCCCAGCCTGCAGAAAACAGCGGCACTCTTCCTGCAGAGAGTTCTGTGGGCCAGTGGATGTGACCGGACAGTGACCCCGTGTTGCCATTTCAGATCCTCAAAGACGTCAGGAACAGGTTCGAGATGCTGCGTGGGCGGCAGGTGCACTACGTGCCCGGGTGGGACTGCCACGGCCTGCCCATCGAGATGAAGGCCCTGGGAACGCTGGGCACCAGTGGACTCACCCCTCTGCAGATCCGGCACAAAGGTCCGCCCCCTGCTGGAGGGATGCTGCTATTGCCCCCGTAGAGAAGAGAGCATAAGAGATGCTGCTATTGCCCCCGTAGAGAAGAGAGCATAAGAGATGCTGCTATTGCCCCCGTAGAGAAGAGAGCATAAGAGATGCTGCTATTGCCCCCGTAGAGAAGAGAGCATAAGAGATGCTGCTATTGCCCCCGTAGAGAAGAGAGCATAAGAGATGCTGCTATTGCCCCCGTAGAAAACTAGTCTTCATACAAACACACACATACACACATAAATACATACACACACACACACACACAAACACACACACACACACAAATACATACATACACACACACACACACACACACATAAATACATACACACACACACTCATAAATACAAACACACACACATAAATACATACATACACACTCATAAATACAAACACACACACATAAATACATACACACACACACACACATAAATACAAACACACACATAAATACAAACACACACACATAAACACACACACACACACACACACATCATACATAAATACACACACACACATACAAACACACACTCACACTTACACACACACACACACACACATAAATACAAACACACACACGCATAAATACATACATACACACACACACACACATACACATAAATACAAACACACACAAATACACATAAATACACACACACACACACACACACACACACACACACACACACACACACACACACACATAAATACGTTCACACTAGGAGTGGGCGCTATACCAGTATGAAAGTGACTACCGGTATTATGCTGCGCCACGATATGGATTTTGCTATACCATTATATATTCATAAATTCTAATTTGGCATTCATATTGTTTTGTTCAAAATTTCAATTGAGTGATAGTAGTTAGTAGCTACATCTATTTTTTATTTTAATCTAACCTCCAGGTTCCTACCAAAAAAATATTTTTTTGAGCGGACGTTTTATGCGTTTGTTGCGCGCATGTAGCAACAAACAAGCGTGCAGGCAGCTGCAGTTAGCAGGCAGACTACGTACTAATATTTATAGCCTATTACAAGTGCAAAAGTGAAGAATCGAAAATGAGCGAACACGCAGAAAGTGATGTTGCTCAAGAGCAGGATGATGACGAATTTGTTGAAAAGAAAGGGGGCTCCTTTGTCGTTTGGAACTGGTTTGGGTTCAAAATCTCCGACCTCGACCAACAAACAATACTATGCAAGTTGTGTCGCCGTGTTGTTTTAGCAAAAGGTGGAAACACCAGCAACCTGTTTACCCACCTGAAAACCATGCATGTCCGTGAATATGAGGAATGTACTCGAATGCGTGAAACAGTTAGTCCAGGAGCTCGCCCGAAGACAAACCAGACTCCCACTCAGCAATCAATCAAGTCATCATTCGCTGCCGGTACTCGCTATAACTCTTTCTGGTTATATAAGGTTAAAATACATATTTTGCCTTAACTAATGTAATTTAACTAAGAAGGGCTATTAAAAATGTGATTCCGATTTTTTCTCTCATATATCGTGATATCATATCGATATCGTCTGGACAGTGGAAAATATTGTGATATGAATTTTAGCTCATATCGCCCACCCCTAATACACACACACGCATAAATACAAACACACACACATAAATACACACACACATAAACACGGTGCCATCAGTAAAAGCTGGAGCAACATATTGCACAACCCCGTCACAGCATCATAAAACTATATCATAATAATAATACATGTTATTTATATGCTGCTGTTACCATGGGAAGTATGTCACAGGTGCATTATGGGCTAGATGGGGTTGCAGACGGCAACATTTACAAATATATTTCAGTGAAAGATTTGCCCCCATTTCTACCTCCACGCCTTCTTGTTTTAGTTTTTTTTAATTCAGTGTAACGATGAATAAACTGTGTTCATGTGTCCCACGCACACCTGTTCAGCTCCAGAGTGTGAGAGTGTGAGTGTGTGAGAGTGTGAGAGTGTGTGAGTGTGAGAGTGTGAGAGTGTGTGAGAGTGTGAGTGTGAGAGTGTGAGAGTGTGAGAGTGTGTGTGTGAGTGTGAGAGTGTGAGAGTGTGAGAGTGTGAGTGAGAGTGTGAGAGTGTGAGAGTGTGTGAGAGAGTGTGAGTGTGTGTGTGAGTGAGAGAGTGTGAGAGTGTGAGAGAGTGAGAGTGTGAGAGTGTGAGTGAGTGTGTGAGAGTGAGTGTGAGTGAGAGTGAGTGTGTGAGTGAGTGTGAGAGTGTGAGAGTGTGTGAGAGTGTGAGTGTGAGTCATGTGTCCCTGATGCGCCTGTGTCAGCTGTGAGAGTTTGAGGAAGTGGCGATGTGTGTGAGAGTGTGTGAGCGCGCAGCCTTCCAGCGTGTGGGGCGTGATGGCAGACTGGGACCAGTGCTACTACACCTTCGACGGGCGGTACGAGGCCAGCCAGCTGAGAGTGTGAGTGTGAGATGCACAGCAAGGTGAGCGTGAGAGAGCAGGAGTGTGTGAGAGAGAGAGACAGACAGACAGACAGACAGAGTGACAGAGTGTGAGAGTGACAGACAGACAGACAGACAGACAGACAGACCAGGAGATGTGAGAGTGTGAGAGTGTGTGAGTGACAGACAGACAGACAGACAGAGTGACAGAGTGACAGAGTGACAGAGTGTGTGAGTGACTCCTGTGAGTTCACCCTCTCTTAGCAAGAGTGAGCGATTTAGCAGAGAGAGCAGGGCAAGATGTGCATGGGACCAGTGCTAAGATCAATCATAGTTAGCGCGAGAGCCAGCTCAGTCTTCCAGGAGATGCAGCAAGGTGAGCAGAGAGAGCAGGCAGCTGCACACCAGACAGACAGACAGACAGACAGACAGACAGAAGATTTATATTAGCATGGATACATATTGCAAAATGCAGTATTGAACATGTAACCAGTGGTGATGACAATTACAAAAAATGTAGAGTCTGTGTAGTCAGTGGTAGTGGAGTGGGTGGGTTTTGAGTCTCTTGCGGAAGATGGCCAGTGATTCGGCGGCCCTGGCCACACCACCGAGGATAGAGAAGAATAAAGATAAAAGATGAAGATTTTCCTCGTAGAGACGATATAGAAATGAATACACTGCCCGTCCCAAAAAAAAAAGTCACACACTCTTAATATTTAGTTGGACCGCCTTTAGCTTTGATTACGGCACGCAATCGCCGTGGCATTGTTTCGATAAGCTTCTGCAATGTCCAACATTTATTTCCGTCCGTTGCATACATTTTTTGCAAGTCTTCTCCAGCACATCCCAATGATTCTCACTGGGGTTAAGGTCTGGACTCTGTGGTGGCCAATCCATGTGTGTAAATGATGTCTCATGCTCCCTGAACCACTCAATTTGAGCCTGATGAATCGTGGCATTGTCATCTTGGAATATGCCCGTGCCATCCGGGAAGAAAAAATCCATTGATGGAAAAACCTGATCATTCAGTATATTCAGGTAGTCAGCTGACCTCATTCTTTGGGCACATAACGTTGCTGAACCTAGACCTGACCAACTGCAGCAACCCCAGATCATAACACTGCCCCCACAGGCTTGTACGGTAGGCACTAGGCATGATGGGTGCATCACTTCATCCGCCTCTCTTCTTACCCTGATGCGCCCATCACTCTGGAACAGGGTAAATCTGGACTCATCAGACCACATGACCTTCTTCCATTGCTCCAGAGTCCAATCTTTATGCTCCCTAGCAAATTGAAGCCTTCTTTTCCGATTAGCCTCACTGACAAGTGGTTTCTTAAGGCTACACAGCTGTTTAGTCCCAATCCCTTGAATTCCCTTCGCATTGTGCGTGTGGAAATGCTCTTACTTTCACTATTAAACATAGCTGTGAGTTCTACTGTTGATTTTTTACGATATGATTTCACCAAACGTTTAAGTGATCGCCGATCATGATCATTCAAGATTTTTTCAGACCACATTTCTTCCTCGAAGATGGTGGTTTACCACTATCCTTCCAGGTTTTAATAATGCGTTGGACAGTTCTTAACTCAATTTTAGTAGTTTCAGCAATCTCCTTAGTTGTTTTCTTTGCTTGATGCAGGCCAATAATTTGACCCTTCTGAAACAGA
>JAINUG010000578.1:0-2500 GCA_029706075.1 Aldrovandia affinis | reverse complement strand
CAGTGTAGTGTAATGGTTAGGGAGCAGTGTAGTGTAATGCAGTGTAGTGTAATGGTTAGGGAGCAGTGTAGTGTAATGGTTAGGGGAGCAGTGTAGTGTAATGGTTAGGGAGCAGTGTAGTGTAATGGTTAGGAGCAGTGTGGTGTAATGGTTAGGGAGCAGTGCAGTGTAATGGTTAGGGAGCAGTGCAGTGTAATGGTTAGGGAGCAGTGTAGTGTAATGGTTAGGGAGCAGTGTAGTGTAATGGTTAGGGAGCAGTGTAGTGTAATGGTTAGGGAGCAGTGTAGTGTAATGGTTAGGAGCAGTGTAGTGTAATGGTTAGGAAGCTGGGCTTGTAACTCAGAGGTTTCAGGTTTGATTCCCAGGTGGGGACACTGCCGTTGTACCCTTGAGCTAAAGGTACTTAACCTGAATTGCTTCAGTAAAATCTCCAGCTGTATAAATGGATTGTATGTAAAGAGATGCAAACTGTGTAAGTCGCTCTGGATAAGAGCGTCTGCTAAATGCCTAAAATTTAAAATGTAAATGTAATGTATGTATGTTGTCTACAAAATCTGTGGCCTGTCACAGTGGCAGGGGGTGTGATCTGTGCTCTGATTGGCTTGTCACAGTGGCAGGGGTGTGATCTGTGCTCTGATTGGCTTGTCACAGTGGCAGGGGTGTGATCTGTGCTCTGATTGGCTTGTCACAGTGGCAGGGGTGTGATCTGTGCTCTGATTGGCCTGTCACAGTGGCAGGGGTGTGATCTGTGCTCTGATTGGCCTGTCACAGTGGCAGGGGTGTGATCTGTGCTCTGATTGGCCTGTCACAGTGGCAGGGGTGTGATCTGTGCTCTGATTGGCTTGTCACAGTGGCAGGGGGTGTGTGATCTGTGCTCTGATTGGCTTGTCACAGTGGCAGGGGGTGTGATCTGTGCTCTCTGATTGGCTTGTCACAGTGGCAGGGGGTGTGATCTGTGCTCTGATTGGTTGACAGGCACACTGTGTCCCACGTGGCCGAAGTCTTTGCAGAGAAAGGCAGCGACAGCTGGTGGGAGCTGCCCCTGGACTCTCTGCTGCCCCCGGAGGTGCTGAAAAAGGTGTGCATCGAGGGCGGGGTCTATGCGGGGAGGGGCTAGGCGCAGTGATTGGGAATTTGCGTGGGAAATATCCACCCTGGTGTGTACACACACACAGTGTGTGTGGGGAAGGTGATGGTGCATATGTGTCTGCACAGGACAGAGGATGCACAATACCTAACCGTTCGATTGTTACATTTTACTTGAATTAGATTTTTTCTTTTGTAAGTTTTACTTGTATAAGTGGGGTCAGCAGAACAAGAGGCCACAGGTGGAAATTAGTTAAAGGCAAATTCTGCACAGATATTAGGACGTTTTCCTTTACACAGACAGTTGTCAATGCCTGGAACAGCTTGCCAGGTCGGGTAGTAGAGGCAGAAACACTTGGGCTATTCAAGTCCAGGCTAGATGCAGTACTAGATACTTTAGATTAGGACATGATGAGCCTAGATGGGCTGAACGGCCCCTTCTCCTCATTATGTATTCTTGTGTTCTTATGTGTATCTCTCTCTCTCTGTGTGTGTCTGTCTGTCTGTCTGTCTGTCTGTCTGTCTGTGTGTGTGTGTGTGTGTGTGTGTGTGTCTGTGTGTGTGTGTGTGTGTGTGTGTGTGTGTGTCTGTCTCTGTCTCTGCCTCTGTGTGTGTGTGTGTGTGTGTGTGTGTGTGTGTGTGTGTGTGTGTGTGTGTGTGTGTGTGTGTGTCTCAGAGCAAGGCGAGCACAGAGGTGGAATACGTGCGTGGTGAAGACGTTCTGGACATCTGGTTTGACAGTGGAGTGTCCTGGGCCGCAGTGCTGCAGGGTGAGTAACTCCCCTCGCAGTTTCAGTCTTCAGTGGAATCGGTTAGCCAGGGGCGGGGGTCGGAGAGACGAGCGGGTTTAGCGGATAGAGGACAGAGTGAGTCAAAGGAGGAGGAGAGAGAGAAAGTAGGGTGGACGATGCTTCCTCAGCAGGTAGCTGTGAGAAGGCATCAGGGGGAAGGGAAGGTAGAACAGTAGCTGACAGGGCAGCGAGGGGGAGAGAGGGAGGTTGCGACGGACAAGGACAGTGGGAGCAGGTGAGGATTGTTTAGGCACAGAGGGGAGGGGAGGGAGAAAGACAGAAAGCAGTGGTCAGACACATGTGGAGGAGACACTGTAATGTTGGTAGTGAAGACCAGGTCCAGTTGGTTACCAGCCTTGTGGGTGGATGGGGATTCAGCCAGGGTGAAGTCAAAGGACTGAAGCAGGGGAGGAATGCAGAGGCCTGGGAGGACTCCAGCGGCAGGTTGAAGTCACCGAGGAGTAAGACGGGAGTGCCATCCTCAGGGAAGGCACTGAGTAGGGCATCCATCTCGTCTAGGAAACTCCCCAGTGGACCTGGTGGGCAATAAAGAACAATGATGTGCAGTTTGCATGGAACAGTGACAGTGACGGCATGAAATTCAAAGTAGGAGGGTGAGAAGT
>JAINUG010000577.1:27500-143678 GCA_029706075.1 Aldrovandia affinis | reverse complement strand
TAATTGCGAGAATGTTCCATGGTTTTGTAAACGGGATTTTCATGTTTGCCAGCGCTAACCAGCCATCTACTTACCCAAATAACTCGCTCACGCCGTTAAACAGCTTACAAAAGAACACTTTAAAGATACATTCGATGGAATTATACGCAGTTATTTTTCTACGCAGAGGATAGTAAGCCTAGCGACAACAATATTTCGCTTTTGTTTTCGCAAGCCAGCTAAACGTTAGCGAGCATGCTAGCCAGCTACATCCCACACACACACACACAACAACGAAGTCACCTTGAGAGAACTTCAAACTTTAACATTCAAATACAACAGGCACTTTAGCCAAGAACACTGGGGACTAAAAGGTCATTTTGACATCGATAATTTAACAATAACAGAATGGACAAAGTTTGACATTTTGACTCAAATAACATTTCCCTGGAGGGGGGGGAATTATGCATAGTACTCAACGCGAAGGAGCAGACCTAACATTTGTAGCTGGCTTACAACTAATGTAATGTTATAAAAAAAGACGGGTCAAACTCAGATCGTACTGGTTTGAGATGGAGGGGGGGGGAGAACTTGTACTAGCGATTTACCTGAGGTCTGCTGACACCTTGTCCGTTGTTCCCAGGGCTCATCACGGCGTGACTTCTTTGTTGTCCTCCCCAGCCGTATTGGGAGCTCATATCTTTGACTAGTCCCATGCTTGCTTGTTGTTGTTGTTGTTGTTGTTGTTGGGTTGACGGACTATTGTAGTCTTGGTAACCACCGCCATAACCTCGCATCATGGGACTGGGGGACGTCAGCAGCTGGTTTAGAGTCGGGGTGGCCCCCGAAGGGTGCTGCGGCGGACTTTGCCCAGGAAATCTCTGGAAGCCCCCGACATTACCACTACCAGCAGCCGAGGCAGCAGCAGCCATGGCAGCCTTGCCGTGAGTAGCAGCAGCATTGCTGCTCACTGGGCCTGTCAACGTGCTACTGGTCCCCTGCCTAGACGGGCTCATCATGCCGTACCCCGCACCCCCGTAGCCCGGTCGGTAGTTCGGGTACAGGTTGTACTGGCTGTTGTGGTGGTAGCCTTCGCTGGAGTTTTGTACCGGATCCATGTTGTTCGGTGCCGACGAATGCATTATTATTCCCATTCCGGGGCTTTGTTGTCCGCCATGTTGATCAAAGCAAGGCCCTCCTCTCGCGTTGCCATAATAATTGTTGAAGTCGGAGACGGCGCCGTTTCCCCTGCCGTGCCCATGGGCTGGCTGCTGCTGCTGTTGTTGTTGTTGCTGCTCGGCGGTCCCACGCCGGCGGGTCGTACCTGCCAACCATCCGGTCCCCCGGTTTGCAGAGGTGGTCCTCCTGCTCCTCGCTTTTGCTCAGCAGCGGCTGATGGCGATCAAACTGGTTCGCCAGGACCGTCTCCTTGCCTCCATGTTGCCGATTCGCGGTCTGCTCCCCCTGCGTGCTGTTGATGTTATTTTGAATTTGACGTTGGTGATGCTGTTGGAATTGATTGAACGGTTGCTGTTGTTGCTGCTGCTGCTGCTGCTGCTGCTGCTGTTGTGGCGGTGCCGTGGTGTGATGGTGGTGCGACGAAGGAGGGGGATCTCCGCCGTGAGCCGTTTTCAGTTTATGGTTCGTTATCGGACCCGTCTCCATGCTCGACGACGACATTATGCCCGCGTTTGGGGAGGCCAGCGAGGCGGACTTACTTCCCTCGACCTTTTCTCGGCCGTCCGAGTTGTTGCAGGCGGCAGAAGCCCGTGCAATGTTGGCCATGTTCATCTGGTGATGGCGATCTACATTATTCATGGCGTTAACGCCAGTCCCGTCTCCAGCACCGAGCATAGCGCCGGATCCATGTACAGCTCCTACCGATTTCCCGGAGTTTAAATCTTGATTCAGACCGCTTGATAAATTCGCTTTTTTGTTTTTATTAGCCGTTGCCGGAGCTTGTGCCACTTGGGCGGCCATAATCACGTCAACATTTCAGGCAAGAATCCGGACAGGCTAGCTAGCCTAGCCTAGCTAGCTAGCTGGCTGACGGAAGAAGAAAAAAAATCTGAAAGAAAGAAAGAGGACGAGGGGGTAACACGACTCAGATTAATTTCACACAAAAAAACACGAACGTAAGCAAAGCGTTCGGTTCCGGTCGCAATTGGATAAAGGCCCACTTGCAGCGGCTGCTTTTCGTGGTCCGATTTCGCGTTTGCAGATTTTTTTTGTCCAGGTTTAAATGAAACTTTCTCCCTTCCTCTCTAACCCGGATATGGGTAACTGCATGTCTCCTAGAGCCTCTGGCCCAGCATGGCATTAGCGACAGAGCTCCAACAACTATTATCCACTTCTGCCTCGCGTATCACATGGAAAACGCGGACTGGATTTTCCGCTACACGGCAAAGCGGAGTGCAGTGGAGCAGAGTGTAGGCTAGTGGTTCTACGGCGCCATTGTTCACCATTTACGTTAAGTGCGTTGCGCGCCTTCCGGTTTCAACATTCTGTTTGTATTGCGCAAGAAGTACAATACAGTCTGTCAGCATAGTTGCTGCGAATTTGTCTTTTTGAAAATGACAACAAGGTATTGTAGGGATCCTGCCCTGTCATCTCACTGTCAACAGCTCGGTAGCAGTGAAATCCAATCTTTCTGAGTGGGCTGGCCTCTTTTAGCGCTATGTGATATATGCCATTTATAATATATATATATAATATGTGGTGATGTCGCTGTGGTATGGACTGGCTGTTAAGGGTTAAGGGTTCAGTGCCTAGCTCCAGAATTGGCCATTTTACTCCTCAGACACCTCCACCTACCACATTGGCATGTAGCGAGGATGGCAGGGTAGCGTGTACTTGCGTGCAATGTTGCCATGGTGGGTAGTGGGAGATGGGTTAGGTTCACAGGGGGCTATAGCGTAGCGGTGTCTCCAGAAAGGGGGTCGGTGAGTTCCGTCTCGAAGGAGGTGGATCATCGCCGGCCTCTGAGAGTAGCTTGCCCCCGTAGAGACGGGCGGAGAGTTCGTGGAGGGAGGGTTAATCGAAATAAATAGAGGGTATAATTGGCTTCCAAATTGGGGGAGAAAAACTGAAAAATGTGAAACAAAAATGGATCAAAAAGGTTCACAGGTCCACCAATAAGCCCGTTTGGCTCCTTGGGGAGCACCACTTGCTACATTGGTTGCTCAGAAATGATTGCATGCCTGTTCGTGAGGAATGCGATGCTGAGTTAAAGGGGGAGGCTAGTGGAACAGTCACGCCTGTCAGGCAGACATGACGGCACTGGCAGACAGCCCACATCGCCCCGGAAGTTCAGAGAGCCTCTTAAATTTATTCCTTGGCTCCCACACTCCCGAAAATCATACATAATCTCCTAAAAATAGGCTGCTCTCAAGGAACACCTGTTTTATTGAAATCTTCTGAAAGATTATCCAGTCTACCACCACCCCCCCCCCCCCCACCCCACACCCTCCTACCCTATGTCTCACTTGGGTTGTACCAGGGTGACATCACTGTATGAAGAGCTTAGTAGCAGTACATTCCTGTCTCGCCAAGGGGCCTTTTAGCGATGTGGTAATGTTGCTACAGAGTGAAGTAGGAGACCAAGGGGAGTGTGGAAATTGTAGGTGACTGCGTTTTTTAAATCACACTAATTGTGGCCAAACTGCAGCCAATGTAGTTGAGGTCATGGAGGGCTGTTGAATAGGCTGGATTCTGTGAAACCACACTGTGATTAGCCCCTAGTTTTTTCACTCATCTGTATGGAGTTGGAAACAAAAACATTGAAGTACAACAGAAGCTCATCCCATGTTGGTCCATAGCTGCAGTCGTACGTAAATACAATACACTTTTGTCCCATGCTCTGCTTAGGTTTCAGTTCTGCAGGAGATGACTGCCTTTGCAGTTTGTGCAGATGGGGAGTTTTGCTCATGTGGTAACACCCACAGTACAAAGGAAGAGTGGATTTAAATGTCCGAAAATATAAATTCTATAGTTTTCACTGTGGGTGGAGGTTTCTTCAACCGCGTGTAAAAAATTATTTGGGTGATTCGTGTTGTACTGCTGCCTTGCGCCCTTGTTCCACGATCCATTTCGGGTTTTCTTTGTCTCCGTAGCACAGCGCTCGATCCATTTTTACTGCAACCCTACCGAGTCAGACAGAAAACATTTGAAAGACGCCTCGCCATTCTCACGCAGTATGCAATATAAGTGAATTTGTAACCACGACGTTGAGTTGTATTTGAGACGAGAACGTACAAGCAAGACGTACTTTTTTCACGAGGGCAACTGCTAGTAAGCTGGTGTCGTGGACTGATCGTGTACATAGCTTGTACCAACGTCCTTCATGGCGCTTTCATAATAAACAACATTCGCCTGTTCGCCGTTGCACACACACCATTTAAAGGGGCCATCAGAAAACGGAACAGTGCACAGTTGCTGTTGCCATAAGCAGGCAAAAAAAAAATGCTGTATTACATATTTTGCAGACTTTACTAGCAGAGTTTATACATCTTTGACATTCGTTTCCCAGCATAGACATTTACTGGGGTTGTTTTTTAACTACACACAGTTGACATTGTGGTCTCGGTGACGTCATTCTCGAGTAGAGGATATCTTTTGTTCTCCTACGATGCACGTTCCCCCCACTGCATCTCCGCGTACGCACATTTAACATTGGTTATTTTCGCTTTCTTTTAGTGAAATAAAGGAAACGACAAAATAGTTACCGAATTCAAATACAGTTGCCTACGGTGTTTAAATCGATTAGGTTCATTGGGACTTGAAGGTTGCCTACCCATGTTGGTTGAAATGAGGTTCAATTTTCAGCAGGGCAGAGGAGTAGGCTATTTGACGTCCTTTACAAATTACATTATAGGCTTTTTTTTTTTTTTTCCTCTGAAATTGTAGGTGTTATGTTAAATTCTGGGTTAACATAACCAAATTGGGGATGTTTCTTTTTTTGTTTTATATTTAGGCCTAGTTACTGCACCTTAGATTTAAAACGTGGCTATGTATACACAATAAAAGTTAATTACTGCTTTTTGTGTTAATTACTATACAGATGTGTAAATGTTTATGAAAATAAATGCGACCAGCTCATAATTTCAGTCCAGATTGTACCTCAAGGCAACCGAAAGCTTGACAGCTGTTTTGGTGGCAGAGCCCATCATGAAGCTAAAAAAACCCTTTTGATGTTCAACATGAAACCACAATTAATTTTATTTTCCATGGCATTATCAGTGATTTTTGTGCAATCACATGTATAATTGTCATTTTTGTATTTATTTCACAACTTCACCCCTAGGAGTTTGTCTCTCGATCTCTCTCTCTGATTGTCAACAGGATAATCTAAAATGTTTTGGGCAGATTTGAATGAAAAATGGTTAACTGATTGGGTTTGAGAAAAGGAAGAAATGATTACAGTTCATGGATGCTATAACAACAAAGGAAGCTTATCTAGTTTGTTACCACTGAGACACCTTTGGGAAGGTTCCCAACCCCTGGATTAAATAATCTGTTGGTCACCATTTTGACAAATCTTCCCAAATGAGTTGTGAATTCACTACATTTGTAAGATTTGTGTTTTGGATAAAAAAGCATGGTGCTTAGGTTGTGGGTTCAATAAATGGCATATAAACAAAATCTAAACAAAAACAAAATCTAAACAAATTTGAGTGTTGAAGTTTAAATGAAGCATTGTATTTCAGGTAGTGGACAATTTCACAGAAAATAGTTATTGACACGTGAAAAGAATATTTGGCAGCCGCAGTGGGTGTGATGTATGACCCAGAATAACAAAAGTTATTTTGCACACATCTCTATACTCTATGAGCAATACAAGCAGTGCTGTGATCATTTGTATTGCAACTACACTGGGTATGGCTAGGGACCAAGAGTCATGACAAATAACCATGTCCAGTATGGCTTCCTTGGTATTTGCCCTAGCCAGTTTCCAACGAGTCACATATCAAAGCAATATTACTTATTACATCGATTCGCAAGATTACTCGAGCGATAGAACAGGAGAAATGGCCGTCAGCGCATTATTGTATATTCCAAAATACAAGATGGCTGCCATAGCATGCGGCACCTATGGCACCATTAAGCATCTATGCATATCCACATGACCAAAAAGTGTTAGAAATTAGTTTGATTAAAAAATCAATTTTTAGGGGCCTACCGGGTGGTCTAGTGGTTACAGCGTTCGGCACTGGCCATTGCGACTGGAGTTCAATTCCACTGGCCGCACCAGTTTCGGCTCTGGCCAGGAGTGCCACTGTGGGGCGGCAATTGGCTGTCCACCCCAGGGGGCGGGGGGAGGGAAGCCGTGGTGACTTTGCTGCATATAGGAGTGGTTCCGATGATTTTTTTCTCAGAAAAGCAGTCAACAGCTCTGCGAATGTTGACTCGGAGGAGGCAGTGCATCACTTGGTCACGGCCGGTCTCAGGGCTACGGCAGCAAACTCACAATTTGAGGGGGGATGATTGACATGAAAAAGAGAGGGTGTAATTGGCTAGGAAAATGAGGAAAAAATATCAGAAACAATAGATAATGTATTTTTAAATTAAAAACAATTTTTAGTTATGCTGGCCAGGAAAACGGAATGCCCCCATACTGCGTTTTCAATGCCCAGTATTGAGTCAGTATACTGGCACACTCAATGTTTAGTTTGTCTCCCGGAGCAAGCCCAAGCCCCGCTCCAGGACCTCTGAGCTCAGAATCGGCACGTCATTCGCGACGTGAATAATTTAATATGTACAGTATATGGGCCACAAATGGGAAGAAAAAAAAAAAAAAAGTATAATTTCTGTCCAACTTACATTCGCTGCAGTTTCCCAATAATTTATCATGTTGCTTGTAGCAGTGGTTTGAAAATGCATGTTACATTGATAGGTGGACAGAAGGTGTTTGACGGTACCCTGGGGCACTCTGGTCCTTTTAGCCCTGTTCTGTTCACTTGAGCACATTTTGATTTAAAACTCGAGCGGTTGGGCACACTGTACCGAAAGGGTGTGGCCTCAAAACTGAACAACATAGCTTTGTTTTTGCCCTACTTTGAGGACGGCAGTGATAGAGTACACACAACCGATTTCAGTGTCCTACCATCTTCATTTCAAGGGTAGTGCATGCGCTTATAAAACCATGTTACAGTCACAGCGCAAGCTACCATAAAGTAATATACTGTATGCCTGATCGTCCACTATGTTCTTTTAGATTTAATACAGAAAACAAATATAACAAAAAAGACAAACTCCCAGCAATCACAGTCTAAAAAAAAATGTAAAAGGCAGAACAGGTTTAAGCCAAATTAGCTGGAAACCTTAAAAGGTCTATTTTTCGAAGTCAAAACGCTTAAAATAGACATTGAAAGTATGGGCCGTTATTACATTTTACTCTGAGATGTCAGCTCGCTACACATCCACTTTGTTTTCTTGTTGTAACAATGACATACCATATCACATGACTAATAACATAATCATGATGATATTGTAAAGCCTTTGTTGTGCATTTGACTCCGTAAGCCATTACACGTGGGACTGAAGTGTGCTTCTCGACTGTCGATGGGTAGGACAAGCCCCGTGCCTTGAAACTCCAGCTGATGAATGCTGAGCGCCAGTGACGACCACTGTGGCTGTCAGCTGTAATCACCGTCGTCCTCGTCACCGTGACAGATGGTGAACCCCCTGGTGGATTCTGAGGGAAGTGCAGGAAAAAGTACAGAAGGGGAGTATTCTCCTCTGGCCTATTTTAAAATACAATGTATTTTAGGCCTCGAGAATTTTTATCTGTGCACTTTCAATTTTGGTTCCGCAAAAATACACAGTTTATACTGTACGGCACTGACACTGTACTGTCAAAAGGCGACTGGAAATAACCGTGCTTTTTGCAGGCTAAGACTCTTGGCGTATTTTAGGTGTGTCCATAACACATCTGAACAAGGACCCTGTGAATATCTCCAATCCATTTTATTTTTTTGGGCGATAAACAATTGAAATTTTATTCCACAGAAGACTAAATATCAAAGACATTTGACATAGCACATTCCCCAAAAGACCAACATACCCCCTCTCCCCCCCCCCCCCCCACCCACCCACAGGGCCAAGGTTCACAGAGCACAATTCAACAAGAGAAGAGGTGAAAAAGAAAAATAGATATTAAATACATTCAGCAAAAAAGGAATCGCCCACCAGTTTCTCCCTCTGACAGACTCAACCTTACTGGTGGCCTCTGTAGCTCTGCCAGTCTACTGCTGATGAGGCCTGCTTTGGGGGCCTCCTGGGTGGTCTCATGGTTACAACGTTCGACGCTGGCCACTGGGACCATCATCGATTCCACCAGCCACACCAGAGTCAGCTCTGTCTGGGAGTGCCACTAGGGGGCGGCAATTGGCCATCTGCCCCAGGGAGGGGGAGGAAGCCGAAATGAGTTCGCTGCGTATAGGAGTGGCTCTGTGTACCGGAGTTACAGTCGACGGCTTGGCGAGTGCTGGCTCGGAGGAGGCGGTACATCGCCTTTGTCGCTGCCCGGTCTCAGGACTATGGCAGCAAACTCACAATACGAAGGGGGATTGACATGAAAAGGTAAGGTGTAATTGGCTACTAAATTGGGAGAAATGTAGCTCTCATTGAAACCTGGATCACCCCTGACCAAACTACCACTCCTGCTGCTCTCATCTGCCCCCCCTCCATCTATCCATCCATCCGTCCGTTCTCTCTTCCCTTTATCCGCTGGCGGGGGCGGTGGCACAGGGTCACTCACCCCTACCTAAAACCTTCTAAGATTAAAAGTTCTGTGGCATTATGCTGTATAAAAAGTATGTGTTCCTCCACACCTTTAGGCTACTGTGGTAGAAAACCTTTAAATCCACACGGAAGAGCACTTTTTTTTTATTAAGCAATAAAACACGCTAATTTGACATTCTTTTGTGGTTCTGTAATAAACTCAACTGCAATCAAAGTCTCATAAAAAGCACAGAATGCATTTCGCCATCGCTCCATGCGGATTGAGGCGCCGCCCCGGAGGTGGATTATGTGTATTACATTTATGACACACGTGCCTCTGTTTCGAGTAAATGACACCAATGTTCATAATCAGTATAATGTCAAGGGAGGCATAAGACTTTCACAGCAAATATGATAATAGCAACATTTAAAAAAAACCTGGTCTGGCTGCACCTCTTGTTATTTGGCATACCTTCTTGGATACGTGGTAGTTTTTCGATCGGTTCTAATATGACAACCGGTATTCTGATATTCCAACAGTCCTTCTCATCAATTTAACGTTTATTAATAGCCTTTGCTATTAATGTCTGCGCTGCTAAGAATGTAAACAATGGATGCGACGTGCCCATTTCTGTTCAGCGAGACATGGACAACAATGTGGCATGAAATAAGAGCATTGGTCATTACCTTCACAATAAAGCCCGTGAAACAAACTGTTCTTTCTTTTTTCTGGTCTTCCTTCATTGCAAAATACTGCATTCAGGTCCCAGCCACAGCTGCAATTTGAGGAACACACATCTACACCATCAAGATGGGTTAATCAGGTTAATATCAGGGTGTACATATGGGGGCAGCTTTGATGGCAAAATCCAACCAGGGCGGGCCTCCCGCGTGGTCCAGTGGTTACAACGTTCGACACTGGCCACAGAGACCGGGGTTCAATTCCCCGTCTCACCAGAGTCGGCTCTGGCTGGGAGCGCCACCAGGGGCGGCGATTGGCTGTCCGCCCCAGGGAGGGGGAGGGGAAGCCGACATGACGTTTGCTGCGCATAAGAGTGGCCCTGTAGTGCCGGGCTTACGGTCAATGGGCTGGCGAGTGCCGTCTCGGAGGAGACGATGCTTCACCTTTGTCACTACCGGTCGCAGGACTACGGCAGCGAACTCACATTACTAGGGGGATTGACATAAACATAGCGGGTCTAATTGGCTACTAAATTGGGAGAAAATGGGAGAAAATCAGAAACAAAATCTAAAAATATATATATAATAATCGAACCAGGGCTCCTTACCAGTTAGCACAGGGCTCAGGGTTTCTATTGTCCCTGCATTGTCCTCACGACGATGCTTCCTTGGCCATGCCACTATTGCCTTGATATTATTATTATTCATATTATTTTATCTATGCATTTATATAATCCCCTTATATATAAAACGCCTCGTTTTAAAACAAAATAGTGATAGCAATAGAGTGGTGTGCCAACTATATCCCTCCAACTTAAGGGAGGGATATAGCCTATGTGTGATTTTCTCTACATGGTTATTACACTTCATGCATTGGGATAATTAACATCCCAGATGTCAGATGGTGATGTCATGGATCAATTTACCTCCTATAACACAAACTACCCCACTTTCATTGTTTTTGCAAAAATGCATCAACCAGGCTTGTGAGTGAAGAGCTTACTCGCAGGGAGTGACCCTCCCCCTTTCTCTCCTCGTCTAGGATGGCGTCCCTGAGTCCCGCTCTGCCCCAGCAGCACGTCATCTGGGAAACCGATGAGCTGATTGCCTACCTGCATTGTAGTGCCTACCTCCCCCGTGCCCCCCCATAATGCACCCTGCTGTTCATAAATTCACCATAAAAACACAGGACCATTTATACCGGTGAAGAACAATGCACCGCCACATTTGCATTTATGTTTAATTTATAACTTCAAGGGTGTCCTAACGCAGTGAAACATCATTTAAATATAAACAATAAATGAAAAAAAGAAGAAGAAAAAAACACGGAGTTGGCGATATTACAGAGCCAGGGATTTGAATATGCAGTTGAGGTTTGTGTATTCATAGTGTTTACATCTGTGTGTCTACTATTGTGTGCACTTGTTTTTGTGTGTGTGTGTGTGTGTGTATGTGTGTGTGTGCAGTTGTGTGGTGTGGTGGCAGAGAGTAGTGTGTAGTGTGTGTGTGTGTGTGTACAATTCTGTAGTGTGTATAGCGGCAGAGTAACTTGTGCTTGTGTGTGTGTGTGTGTGTGTGTGTGTGTGTGTATGTACAGCGGCAGAGAGGAGCTTGTGTGTGTGTGTGTGTGTACAGCGGCAGAGAGGAGCTTGTGCTTGTGTGTGTGTGTGTGTGTGTGTGTGTATGTACAGTGGCAGAGAGGAGCTTGTGTGTGTGTGTGTGTGTGTGTGTGTGTATGTATAGCGGCAGAGAGGAGCTTGTGTGTGTGTGTGTGTGTGTGTATGTACAGTGGCAGAGAGGAGCTTGTGCTTGTGTGTGCGCGCGCGCGCATTCCACTCTCCCCGTCTGTCAGTGAGGCTCTGCCGGGCTGCGTTTTGCATGTGTGCCTGCAGGGAATTTCCACAGCAGCAGCAGCAGCAGCAGCAGTGTGCCTGAGCCGAGCAGAGAAAATGGGTCAGAGGGAGACAGCTCGAGCTGCTGCCTCATTCCACACCAGCACATTCACACAACAGCCCCCCGTTCTCCAACGTGGGACGAGAACACACTGCCCCCCCTTTTCACACCACTATTCAGCAGCAAACGGTGTGTGAAAACACGTCCACGTCCACTCTCTCCCTCCACGGCCAGTTAGCCAGAGACCAGGGCCGAAGAAGCCGCTTCGGTTCGGGTTTTCTCTCCCTCCCTTTCTTTTTTTCCTTCCTTCCTTCCTTCTGGGGGGAAACTCGCGAGTGCAGACCACTGGCTGCGAGCACACCTTGATGTGGATGGGCACCGGATTGATCCATGGGCTTTTAATTTCAGGGTTGGATAAATAACAGCGTTAGCATTGATCAGCAGACATGGATGGACGGAGGTTCCTTCAGCCTGCTGGTCTTGTGGAGGAGCTGAATCCACAGACAGGCAACCGGGCTTGACCCCGCACCACACAAACACACACACACACACAAACACACACGCACACAAACACACACGCACACACGCACACAAACACACACGCACACGCGCACTCACACACACATATACATGCGCGCACACACACACAGAAACACACACGCACACACACGCACTCACACGCACTCACACAGAAACACACACGCACATACAAGCACACACACACAGAAACACACGCACGCACGCACGGACGCACACACACACACACACACGCATATACATGCATACACACAGAAACACATGCACGCACACACACAGAAACGCACACATGCACACATACAAGCACCAAGTCACAAAACCATTCTCGATATTGAAGTATTCTCTCTAATAACGCAAAACTGAATAAAAACGTGGGAATTTCACAGAGCATATATACATACCATTAAAATAAGGATCTCTGCTGTAAATGAAGCGCTGTGTTTGGCTCTTTGTTTGCATTTCAGGACGCTGAGTGAGGGGAAAAAGTGCAATACACAAAGAGACAGGTTCCCTTGATCCCCTGAGTGCAGCCACAACCGGATCACTGTCATCTGTGTTCTTCCTCAAAGGGAAATTTGTTTGACAGAGGAGTGTGAAAAGGGTGAGAGAGCGAGAGAGAGCGAGAGAGAGAGGCAGAACCGCACTTACAACATGCACTGCAAAGCACTGTGGAGAATTCATGCGCTGCTTCCTTTATTGGTGACTATGGGCGAAAATCGTTCACCACTCCCAAACAGCATCATCACCCCGCAGACCTGGTACCAGCCCCTTACCTCCGGCTCCGCTTTCCGCTTCCCCCGCCGCCTCAGCCCGTAAATTATGTAATTGATTTAGGAGACTGAGTTGTTTCATTACATGAGCTCAGCAATTTGCCTTGCTCTGAAAGGCCGTAGATATTAAGACTCTTGCACGTCCACAACTGCAGCACGTCAGGGTTGGCTTAAGGACTGTGCCACATGGCTTTGCCCACAAGCCCAGCCAAAGATGGTAGGTTTGTACCTCGCTCTTGTTCTGCCCCACTGGTGGGCATAAGATCATGGGAGACCGTCAATTTGCCTGTTAACTAATCCCACACACAAACAAAATACACACACACACACACACACCACACCACATCCATATACCAACACTAGAATAGAAACACCCACCATACACTACCATATTTTACACTCCCTAACATTCTAACACCCCCCCCCCCAAATATAAATCTCCATTTTCTTTACCATTATTGCTTCATTTTTATTTTATTTTTCATTTTATGTTACTTTGCTTTATATTGTCCTGTCCTCCATCTGCTTGTTTGTGTATCTGGATTTATGTCAGTCTATTTGTTTATCTGTCTGTCTGTCCGTCTGTCTGGTTGCTTAGATAACCCAATGGCATCAGGGTGGGGGGTGGTGGTAGTATCAAGAGGGGTGGGGGGGGTTAGGGGGTTCCTGGGGGGGGGCAGACATCACATTTGCATCTAGAACTGCACAATCTGTAAATACACTTTATATATATATATATATATATATATATAGCCGAAACAAAGCTATTCTCTGGATAAAAGAAAATAATAAAGTTGTCCCCCAAAGAGGGGGTGGGTGGTCCCAGAAAAAATAAAATAAAGTAAAAAATCATGGGAGACACCGTTTCATCTATTTGAACGATCTCTCATTGCACCCAGCTCTTCTTTGTAGTACGCTGCTCCTCAGCATTACATCTCCCGTGTAACTAGGGGTGTCCTTTGAAGAGAAAATTAGTGAAATAAAAAACCGAGTGCCGTGTGCAATGAAAGCAGGATGCATGGGGTAGAGCGCTGGAGATGTTTCAGAACAGCGTCTGCTCATGTTGGGAAAGTTTCACTGATGTAGGGTGGGGGAATTTGCATTAAATAAAATTTAGTTTTTTGCTTTTTGCCAAGCCACCTGGGACTGCAGCTTGGTGTGTGGAGTGGAACAGCATCCAGACAGTCACGTTGTGGGAATTCTCCTCATCGCTGGAAAAGTGTCAAAACTAGAAGTCGAGGCCTCCCGCGTGGTCCAGCGGTTACAACGTTCGTTCAACACTGGCCACTGCGACTGGGGTTTGATTCTACCGGCCACGCCAGAGTCGGCTCTGACCGGGAGTGCCACTAAGGGGCGGCGATTGGCTGTCCGCCCCAGGGAGGGGGAGGGAAGCCGACAGGATGTTCGCTGCGCACAGGAGTGGCTCTGGAGTTACAGGAGTTACGGTCGAGGAGTCTGGCGAGTGCTGTCTCGGAGGAGACGATCACATTACGCCTTTGTCACTACTACGGTCACAAGGCTAAAATCAGAAACAAAATAACTCACATTACGAGGGGGTTGACTTGAAAATAGCGGGTGTAATTGGCTACCAAATTGGGAAAAAATGGGAGAAAATCAGAAACAAAATAATTATTTAAAAAAACTAATAATCTTCAACGAGGGGAGATCAGCATTGGCCTGCTGGCACAGAGTGCAGAAACAGTCTGGCAGGGCGGGGCACAGGGGGCGCCAACATTTAAAATACTCAAACTCTTGTCACAGGGCTCTGGACGTCCCTACGTGCAACTATCCTGGTGTGAATTTTGTGTTTGGTTTTAAATGAAGGAGACAGTAATGGAGCTCAGTTCCTCTAATGTATTTAATGGAGCTGGCACAAAAAAAATTAAGGGTCAATAAGTGTGCTTTTTGCATTAACCAAAACGCAGAGGGTGCTAGTGTTGGAAAATGGTTCGGGAACTAGTCTTGTAATGCAAAGGTTGCAGGTTTGATTCCCAGGTGGGGCACTGCCGGTGTACCCTTGAGCAAGGTACTTAACCTGAATTGCTTCAGTTAATATCCAGCTGTACAAATAAATTGTATGTAAAGAAATGTCAACTGTGCAAGTCGCTCTGGATGAGAGCGTCTGCTCTATGCTTTATCTTTGTAAAGCGTTTTGAGTTCCTTGGGAAAAAAAAGCGATATATAAATCCAATATTCATTCATTCATTTATTCATATACCTGTAATGTAACGTAACCAATGTTATGTTAGATTATATTGCAGACTTGTACAATTCATGTATAATATGCACAATTCATATAACAGAACAAATGGGACAATAAAACCTGCATTGCTTTAAAATAAATAAGGGGATAAAAGTGCCGATCCGTTTTCCAAAAACAAAATGGAGGATTGAGGTTTCAGATACTGAAAGCATATGGCTTTTGCTAGCATAAATCCAACAGACAGTTTGTACGCCCCAGTCTGTCTATTTATACAGCGATCCTCAGTTTCTGGTCTTGTAAAACATTGCATATATTTAATTTAATTGTATTATATGCCAGTGTTATAGGCTCCATGATAGTATGATTTAGTGGTGGGTAATATAAAATCCATAATGGTATACCTCGATATGAATATTGACGTGTGTAAATTATGATGTATGTTAGTGGCGGGTCATGTTTCTACAACAGTTTAACCATAAACAACGCTGCGTGTGGGGGGGGGGGGAAATTGGGGAGGTGTGTTTCCTAATATATTCCAACCTCATTCACATTCAAAAGAACCAGAACGGGGGGACCTCCCAGGTGGTCTAGCAGTTACAACATTTGACACTGGCCACTGCGACTGGGGTTCGATTACACCGGCCGCGCCAGTGTCGGCTCTGGCTCAGAGTGCCACTAGGGGGCGGCATTTGGCTGTCCGCCCCAGGGAGGGGGGAGGGAAGTCGATATGAGCTTGCTGCGTAGAGGAGTGGCTCTGTGTTTTCCTGGAGTTACAGTCGGCGGTTTGGTGAGTGCCGGTTCGGAGGAGGCGGTACATCGCCTTTGTCACTGCCGGTCTCAGGGCTACGGCAGCAAACTCACAATACAATGGGGGGGATTGACATGAAAAAGAGAGAGTGGAATTGGCTACTAAATTGGGAGAAAATTGTAAGAAAATCTGAAACAAAATCTTTTACAAAAAAATAAAAAACGAGCAGCTTTCTCCCGCTTTCACGATGCCAACTGCTGCTGGCACAGTACAAAGTACCACCTCCTCCGAGCCAGCACTCACCAAGCCGTTGGCCGTAACTCCGGTACTCCATAGCCACTCCTGTATGCAGCAAACTCATACTCACCTCCGCCCTCCCTGGGGCGGACAGCCAATTGCCACTCCTGGCCAGAGCTGATACTGACGCGGCCGGTGAAATTGAACCCCGGTCGCAGCGGCCAGCGTCAAACTTTGTAACTGCTAGACCACCTAGAAGCCTAACTCTAAGTGAGTTAGAGAGGGGAGGCCTCAGGCTGAGACCGGCGAAGCCAACCAGCGTTTTTGACGAGCTGTCGCTTTACGCAGCGGTGTGGTGTGGTGTGTCACGCACCTCGGGGTGGTCTGGGAGCTGGATTTCAGAAAGGGCCCGCTGAGTGGACAGCTGGGCTGGAGGTGATTCCCTTTCGCATTCCAATAACCTCAGATAACCAGGCACGGCTGCCAACGACGGCTACGAAAGTGCTTTCAGATCTGAAAGTGCCTCTCTGTAAAAGTCAAGTGTGATTCAAATCATTTACCGACAGCGGTCGGGGGGGGGGTTCCTGGGAATTTTCCTCTGGGAAAAAAAAACCCAGTCGGTGTGAGACAGATGCTGTAATTACTCCGGCGTGGTCTGGAGAGTGCTGGGGATAATTTCACGCTGTTATCTTCAAGGGGGTTTCCTGGATGGTCATCCCCTGTGAAGTGCAAGCCCCTGGATATAGGCCCTCCTGGCCACCCGGCCTTCTTACTAGCCAAACACATCAGGGAAATAACTGTAGGTATGTGTGGGTATCAAAAAGGTATGTCTGTGCCAGACCGGCTGTGCCAGCCTGATCTGGGGAAGGCGTTTGGCTGCCCGCTCCCGAGGGAGGGAGGGAGGGGGGAGGATGGTCGGCATGAACTCGCTGTGAAGCACGTAGGGGTGTCTCCAGAAAGGGGGTCGATGATCATCGCCGGCCTCGGAGAGTATCTTGCCCTGTAGAGATGGGCGGCAAGTTCATGGGGGAGGGTTAATTTAAATAAATAGAGGGTATAATTGGCTTTCAAATTGGGGAGAAAAACTGGGAAAAATCTGAAACAAAATGTTAAAAATGTTAAATAAAATGTGTTGGTATCAACCTGGTTGTCTGATAATTATGTCGAGAGCGTGTAAAGAATGCAGGGAGCTGGAACTGGGGGGAGGGGGCAGAGTTGTCAAATGGGGACACTGGGCGAACCTGGAGCTGTGGGGAGAAAAGATGCATCGGTGTGTAGCTGCCATTAAAGGGGGAATAAGAAGGGCACAGAGAGAGTGGGAAGGGAAGAGCGGGGAGTGGGGACAGCTGCCTGGCAATTGTGTGTGCTCGCTGTGTTCAAATGCGTGAGAGCACAAGTTTATTTTAATACGGTGTGAGTTTGCGCCCGTGTGTGTGTGTGTGTGTGTGACTGTGTGATGGAAGGAGGTGGGGAATTGTTAATAAAAGTTTACATTTTGCTTACCGTTTCCATGTGCTGTCTCGGGCGGCTGGTGGGATTCCTAAGGGAAAAGGGAAGAGAGCATTGGTGAGGTGAGGTGAAGGGTGGTTTGGGGAGAGTCTCCCCCCTTTGACTCTTGACAATTACAAAAGACAAAATGTTTTTGGATACAGTAAATTCACCAGCAATTTTCTTTTTTTTTAAGTGTGTTTTAAGACTAAACAAAAGCCTAGTTCAGCCTATCTACACATACTATGGTTTGTCTCTGTAATCCTGGACTGCTGAGCAGGCACAAACAAACAAACAGACAGGCAGACAGACAGACAGACAGACAGAAAGCAATAAGGCAGCGCCAGACTATTTAAACAGGTAGGGGGTCATTTACCAGGAGTTCAGGAGCTCTCAAACTCTTCATGTTGTTTTTGTTGTGTTGTCAGGATCCAGCCTTCAGTTCATGATGCTCTCTGTCTCACGCTGACGTGCCTCTGAGTGTCTTCGCTAGCTCCAGCTGCGCATGGAGTGAGGTGCATTACTGCCATGACTGCGCAGCTCGAGCAGTTGGACTGCGTTCCTGTCATTATGTTTTTTTTTTTTTATTTTTTATTTTTATTTTATTTTCTCCCAGTTTAGTAGCCAATTGCACCCTCTCTTTTTCATGTCAATCCCATCCTCATATTGTGAGATTGTTGCCGTAGCCCTGAGACCAGCAGTGACAAAAAGGCGAAGTATCGTCTCCTCCGAGCAGGCACTCGCCAAGCCGTCGACTGTAACTCCGGTACACAGAGCCACTCCTATATGCAGCGAACTCATGTCGGCTTCCCTCCCCCCTTCCTGGGGCGGACAGCCAGGAAGAGAGTTAGTTTGAGTTGTCCTTCACGTACCAGATGGTTCTTGCACAACTTCAAGGTGTGTTTCAGGTTGCTATTTTGCTGAAGAATGAAGGAGTGCCCGATTAGCCGTAATCCAGATGGAAGGTGTGCTCAAACCTTTGACTGGTACCATATACACTACCGGACAAAAGTTTTAGAACATCCCCATTTTCCAGTTTTTACTGAAATTTAAGTCCAGTGAATAACCTGAAAGGTTAAGGTAAGCGGTAAACTGCCAGAGGTAAAAAAAAAAACTAAATAAAAAAAAGTTTATTTTTCAGTTTTTGTAACCTAAACTGTTTTAGTTTTTTTTTACCTCTGGCAGTTTACCGCTTACCTTAACCTTTCAGGTTATTCACTGGACTTAAATTTCTGTAAAAACTGGAAAATGTGGGTGTTCTAAAACGTTTGACCGGTAGTGTATATATAAGTGCCACAGCTATATCAGAACTTAAACTGGTTACAGGAATAAAACAAATACCCACTGGGTCCACTGAACAAGGCCTTGTTATGGGTTGAAATACAATGTTTGCGAGGGACAGAGAGAGAACAGAGAACTCAAAAGCAAGAGGTTGGCAGACGGGACAGGAGATGAGATGAGGTGGAGATGAGTTCCAATATTTGAGAGGAAGGAGTGTGGGGAGTGAGAGTGAGAGCACAGGTGGCACAGGATGGGAAAGGTCAGAGGTCATTCTCATCTAAAAGAGGATGTAAGAGCAGAGCCCCTCTGGGAGTCTGGATGTACTGTAGACATCAACCATGTTTGTCTGTATCAAACAACACAACCGAGACATCTCTTCAATCAGACCCTTTACCTTTTTATTCCTCCAAAAAACCTTTATTCCTTAAGGTTTTAAATTCAAATGGCTTCAGGTCTTGATGACGACTTATGAAAGCGTTTACACACACACATTATATCTTTTTTACACTATTTGTCAACATACATCTCATACATCTACATTTTCATATATATGCAAATTTGTTTTAGTATACATTGTAAAATCAAGTAATGTCTAATAAAGTTTTGTATATATTAGATATATGAAATTGACAATCATGCGTACATACATACAGTATAATGTACATGGCATTACTTGCCATTTCCAAATTACTTATAAAGTTCTTATATCTTTACTTTATATTTCAATATACTGTATTTCACAATGGTCATAAAGAGAACCTTGCCTGTCTGTTGATCGAGGAAACAACCAGAGGTTTGTAATGAGAACAAAATTAATATCCATTTGCATATGTAGCAAACAACTGAGATAATATAAGCCATTTAGCAGACAATTTTATCCAAAGCAACTTACATTTTTCAGTATATGTGGCCCTAATGGGAATCAAACCTGCAACCTAAGTGTTGTCGGCGCTGTGCTCTACCTACTGAGACACACAGAGCCACAGGTGATGTGTCTTAAATAATTTGATTCAGATTTTCTCCCGTTTTTCTCCCAATTTGGTAGCCAATTACTCCCGCTATTTTCAGGTCAATCCCCCCCTCGTACGCCCCAAAATTATGGAACACATTACCCATAAATATCAGGGAAGCCAACACACTAGACATTTTCAAAAGACAACTTAAAACCTATCTTTTTACCAAAGCTTTTGATTAACTCTGACTTGCACTACTAAATTGATCTTGCACTATATATATTTTAATCTTCTCTGATTATGCATTCTGTGTAAAGCACTTTGAACTGCAATTCTTGTATGAAAGGTGCTATATAAATAAAGTCTTACTTACTTACTTACTTACTCGTAGTTCGCTGCCCTAGCCCTGTGACCGGTAGTGACAAAGGCGAAGTATCGTCTCCTCCGAGACGGCACTCGTCATGTTGTCGACCGTAACTGCGGCACCCCAGAGCCACTCCTGTGTACAGCGAACATCCTGTCGGCTTCCCTCCCTGGGGCGGACGACCAATTGCCGCCCCTGGTGGCACTCCCAGCCAGAGCCAACTCTGGCGCGGCCGGGGAATCAAACCCCAGTCGTCATGGCCAGCGTCGGACGTTGAAACCACTAGACCACGTGGGAGGCCCAAGTGTCTTAAACTTTGTGATAAAAGGCTGGTGTGTTTTTACCTCCTCCTCTATCTGTACATCTCATATAAAATCTCTATTCTCAAATACAAAGAATGCTCACATAATTAGCATATCAAATGCAGTTAGTTATACATATTTTCTCTTGCTTTCCCCTCAAAGAGAGGAAAGAAATCTTCCAAATCTGGTTCAATTTCTGTTGTTAAAACGATCCAAAAAAAGTTGGCGGTCCACTACAGTACATTGCTATGAAAAAAAACCCCTCCACTGATATCTGGTTCCTTCATTCCTACTTATAAGAGCATTACATTATTGTTAAATTATACTAAAATTCAAATAAATCAAATAAATCACAGCCACACTTGTTGTCATTCTCATGTAACGCACAGCGGAATAAGATTTAATTTGTCACGATTTTAGAAGCTCTTATCCAAACCCTGGCACAAACAGTGATGCATTGTACTTTTATGAAAAGAAACACAATTATATGGGTCAATAAAATCCAATACAACCACAGCTGGATAATGACAATAATCCTTGTTGAGCCACTCGTTTTATTACCCCTAACATTCACCAAGGGCGCTTTTATTGCATAATTCCACTAACAGGATTTATGTCTGCTTTTATCAGCACTGCTTTAATGGTCACTTTTCAATGTTTTTCAGCTGGCCTGAAAGAATAAAGGAAAGACAAAAAAGACAGTTTTTCTGCTCTCTGTTTCCATTTCTTTTTTCATTTTGTTTCTGATTTTTGATCCCATTTTCTCCCAATTTAGTAGCCAATTACACCCGCTATTTTTCACATCAATCCCCTCCCTGGTATAGTGAGTTCGCTGCCGTAGCCCTGTGACCGGCAGTGACAAAGGCAAAGTATCGTCTCCTCCGAGACGGCACTTGCCAGGCTGTCGACTGTAACTCCGGCACTACAGAGCCACTCCTGTGTGCAGCGAACTTCCTGTCGGCTTCCCTCCCCCCTCGGACAGGACAGCCAATCGCGGACGGCCAACCGCCGCCCCCGGTGGCACTCCCGGCCAGAGCTGACTCTGGCACAGCCGGTGGAATCGAACCCCGTCGCCGCCAGCGTCAAACATTGTAACCGCTAGACCACGTGGAGGCAGCTGCTCTTGTTTCCATTTCTAAAATCAATTCCTGATTCATTGCCATCAAACAGAATTCACTGAGGGAAGGGCTTGTGAGGTATTGGCTGAGCATATTCAGACACTTTTTGTTGTGCCCAATCACGTGCCAGAAGATCGTAGTGATTGAACATGATTGGTCATAAATATGTCAAAGTAATAACAGCAAGGCCTTCACAGAGCAAAGCTTCCCTCAGGATGTTCACATACTTACTAAAACTTAGAAGAAATCATAACGCGGAAACAAAATTCAGTCCTCCCTCCTCCCACATATTTTTGTTCTTATTTTGCCCTTTGGAATTAAATGCTTTCAGTATTATAAATGAACATTTCCTTTAATGAGCTCAAACAGCTATTGCAATACTTAGGAAAGCAGCGCATTTCATGGGCCTAATCCCAAGAATGAAATACCTAATCTCCTGAAAAACGGGGAGAAGTTTTTTTCTCAAAGCCAAACCTTAATTACCTACAGCCACGAATTAGCATATCTAACACACCAAAATATTTCAATAAATAACAGGAAGGCTTTTGAACTGAAAGCATTGGCCAGTAGTGAGATTATCCTTCAAGTGAAGGAGTGGACTGCTTCGCTCCACTGAAGAGAGAGATATCATTTTGAAGTTGTGACATATTTGGCATGTAGTTTTCTAAGGCAGCAAAGACTAACAGGTAACAGCTGAGGAGATAGTGGACCATGTGACCTGTCCGTGTGAAAGTTTTCAGCTCTGTAATTAGCAGGAACTGCTTTTGATTGTAGTGACCTTTTTAAATATTGCCCCAGATCTCATTGGCTGGAGGGTTACCCTGCCAGTGGAAATGCGGTCCTCTGATTGGACTGTCCTTTCAGAACTGCGTGACGTCATAAAGGGGATTTGAAATTCCATGATTCCAAATCCAATTTCTTTGGCCTTCGGGTTTTACGGCTGAGTGGGCCAAATGAGTGGGTTTGCAGCATTTAAGGACTTTGAACCCCATCAAATTTCAAATGAAATCAAATTTATTTGTAAAGTGCTTTTTACAAATACATTGTCACAAAACGCTTAACAAAAGGGAACGCAGGGCTAAACCCCTCCCAAAAGTAAGCCTAAAGCAACAGTGGCAAGGAAAAACTCCCTTGGTCAAAACGATAGGGAGAAACCCAGGGAGGAACCAGACTCCATCCCAATCTATGCATGTTACAGAAAGGGGTTCTGGGAGGCATATCAGAAAAAATGGAACCATGTTTTGCATATTAAAGTACAAATGGTTGTCACTGTGGCAGTGTAGGGTACCCTGTGTACCCTGTAGGGGACTGAATTGTAGCTTTAGTCAGAAGAACATAATTGTACAGTTTGCAAAAAAAAAAAAAAAAAAAAAAAAAAAAAAAAAAAAAGAATGTCGCTTGCAGTACAAGCCTCATTCTCATTCCAATATGGCTGCCAGTGTGAATACGGATTCACTACCCTACCTGGGCACATATCTGTGTCTTTCGATTTGTGCCTTCTTCACTGGGAAAAGGGACAAAACCGAATCATGAAGGATCTCATTGAAGGGACAACGAACACACTTGTACTGCAGGAACAAACGTGTACCCTAACTGTAGCTTTTTTTTCTAATACATTTCATTCAAAATTTCCCCCATTTTTTCTCCACAATTTGGAAGTCAATTATACCTTCTATTTATTTCGATTAACCCTCCCCCACAACCTCACCGTCCATCTCTATGGGGCAAGCAAGGACGGTGATGATCCGCCTCCTTTGAGACGTAACTCACCTACCCCCTTCTGGAGACACCCTTACATGCTTCACAGCGAGTTTGCGCCGTCCACCCCCCCTTCCCTCAGGAGCAGACAGCCAAATGCCGCCCCCGATCGGGGATAACGGCTGGGGCCGGTCTAGCAGAGACGGGTTTCGAACCGCGTCCCTGACAGGCATGTAACTTTATGTTTGAGAGTGCAGGTGGCCATCTGTCTGTGAATCAATTGATACATTTTCAGTATATGTGGCCCCAATGGGAACTTGAACCCACAACCTGAGTGTTGTCTGCACCGCGCTCTATCCACTGAGCCACACAGACCCATATTATGGCTTGAACTGAACGGCATCTGTGATTTTTAACACCTCATGTGTTCTCTTTTTGATAGACATACAGTAGATGTCACACAACATATCTTTTAATGTGATGTCTATGAATAAAAGCATATTTAAAATCCCCTTTGCACACAGTCCATTCTACTGTTAAAGTTACTCAAGCTGTGACAGGAAGTCATACCTTTCCCATCAGGGGGCACAGTTGTTTTTTGAGAACATCATGCGTCCTAAAGGTCAGAAACTGCATAACAAACCGCTCATTTCTATTCCAGCATCATTCTGATCGCAGGAACACGGACGCGACGGTCCAAGTTCTCTCTCGTGCTTTAGAAACGCTGCATGCAGCGAAGCAGGGCTTGTTCTTTTTTTATTCGTTTCAGATTTTTTCCACTTTTCCTCCCAATTTAGTATTACACCCTCTACTTGTTTCAATTTACCCTCCCCACACAAGTCCGCCGCTAGTCTCTACGAGGCAAGCTAATTTTCAGAGGGCAGCAAACACCGCCTCCTTCGAGACGGAATTCACCCACCCACGTTCTGGAGACTCCCTTACGTGCTTCACGGCAAACTCTAGCCGGCTCACCCTCCCCCCTCCCACTGAAGCGGACAGCCAAACACCACCCCCCCTAACTGCGTCCCTGACAGGCAGCGCACACCACATCGGACCTAAAACACGGTGCGTTAGACCACTAAACTATGAAGCGGGGCTTGCTCTGCGGACAGATTCCTCCCAGAGAGATATCGCAAAGACGAAGAGCACCGCCACGATGTGATGGAGCGAAGGGCACACGGAAGGAGAATGCCAATGACGATCCTCTGAATCATGTCCGACTCATTTACCGGCCGAATCTCCGGAGAGCACTGAGCGTGCCTGAGGCGGGTTAAAACTGCCAGGGACTGACGGTAACATCGAGCGCTCCTTCTCCCCCCCCCCCACCGCCTGTGTCAGACGTACCAGTGGCGCAGGGGGCTGTGGGAGGCAGGCAGAGAGAGTGGCAGGGACTCACTCAGCAATGTCCACTACCTCTGAAGTGTTAACAGTACCTCTTAGTGGTGCCTCTGAGAGCCTGTGCTGTCTGGCTTTCACTGTTCACACCCAGGCATACATGGCTCTGTCTCCACACCTTCCATCAAGTGTGTTGAGAAGCTCAACCAGGCCTGATAAGTGACGTTGGGATATAAGAACATAAGAATAGATAATGAGGAGAACGGGCCGTTCAGGCTCTTCATGTCCTAATCTAAAGAGTATCCAGTATTGCATCTATACTTGAATAGCCCAAGTGTTTCTGCCTCTACAACCCGACCTGGCAAGCTGTTCCAGGCATTGACAACTCTCTGTGTAAAGAAGAACCCTGGGCTTACCCAAGAGCTACTGCTTTCTGGCTTTCGCAGGATACACACACGTTATGTGGGATTTCAGCTTCTTCTATGAATTTCAGTTCCACAAAATTTTGGGCTTCCCACACTCTCAAAAATAAATGTACAATTTAGGGTACACTTTTGTTCCTCAGGGTGCTAATTAGTTTATTGTACCTTCAAAGGTACACATAAGGTCCTTCATGGTATGGTTTTGTACCTTTTCCCAGTGGAAAACGGTACAAATTGAGGAGAGGTACAGATATGTACCCAGGTAGGGTAATGGATCCTTATTCACACTGGCAGCCATATTGGAACAAAAATTTGGCTTGAAGTGCAAGCAACATCTTTTTCTTGCAAGGGCCATTCTGAGTGATCACCATCATCTTATGGTGAAGCATTTCTATCCTGATGGGAGTGGTCTCTTCCAGGGTGGCAATGCCCTCATCCACAGGGCACAGGTGGTCACTGAATGGTTTGATGAGCATGAAAACGTTGTAAACCATATGCCATGGCTCAGATATTAACCCAATTGAACACTTATGGGAGATTCTGGAGTGGTGCCTGAGACATCGTTTTCAACCACCATCAACAACACTTGCATCTCTCCAATAGAGTTGAAGACACTTGTATAATCTATGTCAAGGCAACGTGAAACTGTTCTTGCAGCTTGTGGTGGCCCAACACCCTATTAAGACACTGTGTTGGCGTTTCCTTTATTTCGGTGGTTACCTGTATATGGTGGGTGTACTTGACTAGTCATGTGAGTGAAACCTATGGAAAGGTCATTGCACCAACAGGCCACTGGATTGGTTAAGTATTACACATGCAATGGTAAATATACAGGCTTTCTGCACCGCAAGAAAGCCAAAGAAGAAACACAAGAGTGGAATGCAGGCTGAGTGTATCACAGAAGAGTTCAAACTAATTAGAAAATATAAACAAAGTAATGGGAAAAACTGTAAACAGAAATGGCTGAACTAGAATTATGAAAAGCAAAAAGGAATGTAATTGAATTTAGCACATGAACATATGCATATAAATGAAGAACCTGCAGTTGCGCTGCGCTGCCTAAAGTACTGAAACACAGGAGCACCACAGGCTAATGAAGGGAAGTGCACCATAACAAATACATATTTTACCATGGCAACCATGAATGAGACCTTGAATGTGCACTTATGGGTGGGCGGTGGATAGCGTAGCGGTCTAACGTACCGTATTTTGGCTGGTCCGATGCGTTGTTCGCTGCCTGTAAGGGACGCGGTTCAAAACCCGTCTCTACCAGACCGGCCCTGGTCGTCGGTCCCGAGGGGCGCCGTTTGGCTGTCCGCCCCAGGGGGAGGGGGAGAGGGTCCACAGTGAAGCACATAAGGGAGTCTCCAGAATGTGGGGGGGGCAATTCCATCTCAAAGGAGGCAGAGCTCGTTGCCCTCTGAGAATTAGCTTGCATTGTCCGAGTAGCGGACTTGTGTGGGGAGGGCAAACCGAAATAAATATAGGGTGTAATTGGCTACCAAATTGGGAGAAAAATGTGAAACAAATCAGAAACAAATAACTTAAAAAGTGCACTTTTCACATGAATTTCACATGTGAAAATACAGTATATATATAGTGTATATACACTACCGGTAAAAAGTTTTATAACACCCCCATTTTCCAGTTTTTACTGAAATTTAAGCAGTTCAAGTCCAGTGAATAACCTGAAATGGTACAAAGGTAAGCGGTAAACTGCCAGAGGGAAAAAAACAAAATCGTTTAGGTTACCAAAAACTGAAAAATAATGTACATTTTATTAGTGTAGTGTATATATGTGATCACATGTTAACATCTGTGACACAAATGTGACAACAAGTGATCACATGAATGTGACAACATGTGGAAATGTGTGGTGAATCACGTGCAATGGCCAAAAAACATGCAACTCACAAACTACAGAATTCAGGTGATTTTGCCATAAGGGTGCGTTAGCATGAAAGAGGCATGATGTGCATCTCCCCATCACTACTCTAGACAAGAGGTTGTTTCGGCGAAAGACAGACTGGCGACAGTTGGCGTGGGTTAAGAGTCGTAAAAGTTCCCGAGTCAACTTGCCAGTGACATTTCGTTGAGGGGGAGAAACGTGACAACGGCAGACGGCTGTAGAGGAGCTTTCACAGCTCTGCGTCGCTGCCTCCGAGCGTGTGTGTGTGTGTGTGTGCGTCCGTGCGTGCGTGCGTGTGCGTGTGTGTGTGTGTGTGTGTGTGTGTGTGAGGCTCTGTGGCTCGGTGGTTCCCTGGCAGAGTCACATGAGGACACCAGGCTGAAGCAGTCCCAAGGACGCGAGGCTTCATCGCGAGGAGAGGGGAGGGAGGGAGGGAAGTGGGCTGGGGAGAGAGCAGCCACCGCCAACCTCGCCAAACCTCTCCACACGACAGGCAATCCAGCCCCCACATGAGGATATTTACACTACCCCCACCCCCTGCCCACCCCAAGTTAATGTCTTAACGAGGCCCTTGCACCTGGCAGTGCGGATATCGATCTCAGGTTTAAGCCACATAGTCAAGCCAAAGGGCATGTGTTCCTTTTTTTTATACAGAAAAGGGAAATGAAAACGAAAGCATAATTTGTTCTGGCTGTGTCACTCTGCGCTTGCCTTTCCTTGAAACCTTGTGTTTGCCAAACCCTTCGAAGGCCAGAGCGCACAGAGCATACCAGTGACCCGATGGTGTTGAGTCTTCCTAACGTCAGTGTCACCTTTCGCCTGTGCTCGTGGGTATAGCCATCATGTAGCCTCAGGAAGGTGCTAGTGCAGGAATTGTGTGGCGATCAATATGAGGAGAGCAAGGCTGGGGCTGGGGTCGTCTAAGAGAGAGCTGCTGTGTTTTTACAGGCCCCCAAACAACCCCCCCATTGAGGGCTGCCAGTGGTGGAAGATAATGAGGCAGAAACTGCTCGAGTGCAGAAGGGACTTTTCTCCCACTGCAGCATCTGTGCTCTCCTGGTGGTGCCCATCTCCTGCAGCCTCTCATGAACACACTGTCTCTAACACACACACATACATACACACACACACACACACACGCACACGCACACACACACACACACACACACACACACACACACACACAGACAGACACACACAGACAGACACGCACAGACACACAGACACACACAGACACACACACACACACAGCGCACACACACACAGACACGCACATGCGCACACTCAAATGCACACAGACACACACATGCACAAACATGTAAGCAGCCACATACACAAGCACATACGCACAGGCATGCACACACACACACACACAGACACACACACGCACAGGCATGCACACACACATACACGCACATACAGTACACACTTATATGTACACATACATAAAAACACACACAAATACAGACAAACCCAGTGACACACACACAGGCATGCACACATGCACACACGCATGCACGCACACAGTGTATACAAGTAGGCAGAAGTGGTCACATACACAGATATGTACACATGCATAAAAGCACACACATATACACACACTATCATATTCAGGCAGGCACCCCCCCACCCCCACACACTCAACAGCTCTCAGAAAACTGTAGGCCAGGCTCCAGCGATCTCCTTTACAATCATCGAGAGTAATTCAACCTGGGGTATTGTGTCAGTGTAAAATAGCACATTATATTTATTATATTCTGAGGCAGATAATGTCTTAACAACGCCCATGGGGAGAGACAGGGATGGAAAGAAAACAGAACATAGAGATGAGGGGGATTTCACCTGTACCCATAAGCCACAGCGTTCCCTCCTTTGAATACTCTTCAGTCAGTCTTCAAAATTTGCCAACTCCAGCAACCAAACCGGTTTCCCTCTGTCTGAGATGCACACTAATTGAACCCCATTCTCCCTGCAAAGCACCGAATACAAAAATGGAACAAAAATCAAATAAACTAAAAATATATAAATATATTCACAGATACAAGAGAAAGAACATTTAAATAACGAATGACCAATTATCCCCCCAAAAAACATTTTCTATTTAATGTTTTACATTAATAACCGTATTTAAATAGAAATATTTTTAGTCTCCAGCGCCAACCTTGACTGGCAAAGCAGCTTCTCTACATTAAAGTCCTTCAGGTCTCCTAGCAAGTTGCTACTGGCAACACTCGCTCCTTCAAGTCTTTCCAACTGCCGTTCCCTCCAATTTTCTCCCCATCCTCATTCTGAGGACGTACTGCACTCCCATGGGCCCCTGAGTGAATCATCTTGCAGTCCCAAGAGCCTCTCTTTGGTGTGGTAATAGAAGGCAGTCAGAATTGTGGATTGGGGGGGGTGAGATAGTTTTCTAGCGAATTCACAACAAACTAAGATGGTTATGTGAACCCAAACCCATGTTGACTTCCCAAATGCCCCAAAATCGCTGCTGTCAAATATTGTTAATGCATCCTGTATGTAAAATGTACCCCAATTCTAATCCTGCTGTACTTTGATAGCAGCTAGCTGGCAGTTGTGGACCTGAAGGCTGGAGAAAGTACTGTGTATTTGTAAGTGGTCACAAATTCTTTCCCTGTGTTACAGGTACAGTATGCCTACACTGATCTCTGGCGCGAACTATGATTCATTTTACCATGTATAAATGCAGTTTTTGTAAGTCGCTCAGGATAACAGCGTCTGCTAAATGCCTAAAATGTAACTGTAAAAATGTAAATCATAGTTTGTTAGAGTTATTTACTAACAACCACCTCTAAAACCCCCCCAAAAAACAGGAATAACTGAAGCTGACCAAAGTCTTAACAGAAGAGAAGAGCCTATTAAACAAGACATGGGATTCCCCGCTAACAAAACAGGGGACCTTCATGAGAGGTTCGGTTCAGAATGAAAACGGGAAAGGGAAAACATTTTACATTTACACTTTAAGCATTTAGCAGACGTGACTTACAAGACGTGCATTAATACACGGTAAGAACAATCATTGAAGATAACGATGATTCCCGTTTCTGTGTTCTGAGCGCAGAGGGGATCCACAGCCGTGGGAGGGTGTCGTGTCCGAAACGACCCGCCCGATTCTGCGGCCTGACGGCGCTCTCGTTTCCCGCCCCCTCACCAGGTCCCGCGCTGTGTGTGTGTGTGTGTGTGTGTGTGACCTCCCCAGGTCCCGCGCCGAGCGCGCGCAGCCCTCTCAGTGAGCATGCCGTCAGCATGTTTGTGGAGCGCGAGGTCGATCCGGCGCCTGGTCCTTGGAGTCGTTGTATGTACAGCGTCGGCTCAATCTCACCGCCGTTCGCACAACTCCAGCTGGAGGCCTCAAAAGGCCCCAGAGCCGGCGTGTGTGATAATTAGTAATAATAATGATGGGGAAAACAGCACCACTGCTGCTGCTGCTGCTGCTGCTGCTGATGATGATGATGATGATGATGATGATGATGATGATAATGGTGATAGCGGGTAACGGAACGAAGAGGCTGTAATGTGTCCCGCAGGCCGTGGGCTTTCATTAAGAGGCTCGGCCCAGATTTCACTCAAGACTCCAAGGAGACAAAAAGAGTGAACCTAAATCGATACCAAACAACTCCCCCATCGCCGTGTGATTTTGTCCCGGCACCTCACCAGACCTAGCGGACCTTCCGAGTGGAGAGGAGGAGGGGGACGACGCGAAAACGCTGATTATCAAAGCCGAATAAAAGGAGATCCATTCTCCTCTTAATTCAGCTGTTTTCGTTTTCTCTCTCTCTCTCTCTCTCTCCCTCCCCCTCCCGGAGATACGGTGATTGGTGGTATATCCAAATGTCATTTAGCATTGTTGCAGACTAATCAAGAGGCGCTGGGTCTGAGCGAAAGAGAGAATGAGCAAGGTGTGACAGGCCAATAGCTAAAAAGGAAATTACGGTCCAATTGCATCGGTCTTATTGTGAACAAACAAGGCCTTCCCTTGTGGCCGACAGCTCCCAGATTGGATTGGACTCCATTCAGAGAGACCCATTAGCCCACCAATCTTCGCATTACAAACCTGTCCGTACAGCACAGCCTCGGGGTAATAAGGAGCCCATATTTAGGACTCGCGGGACAATCGAGGTTCCCCACGCGGTGCAACGGGTCTGCTCTTCTGCCCGTGGCAAACACAAACTCTGCAGGAGGTGAAGAGGTGTGGAAGGACATTCTCTTATTCAGGCGGGGTGGACAACCTGTCATTAAATCAGCTGTGTTGTTTATATTAATACAACTATGGTCTATAGGGCCTTCCGGGTGGTCTAGCGGTTAGAATGTTTGACGCTGGCCACTGCGACCGGGGTTCGACTCCACTGGCCACGCCAATATTGTCTCTGGCAGGGAGTGCCACTAAGGGGCGACAATTGGCTGTCCGCCCCTGTGAGGGGGGAGGGAAGCCGATATTAGTTTGCTGCGTATAGGAGTGGCTCTGTGTACCAGAGTTACAGTCGACGGCTTGGTGTGTGCCAGCTCGGAGGAGGCAGTGCATTTCCTTTGTCACTGCCGGTCACAAGGCTACGGCAGCGAACTCGCAATATGAGGGAGGATTGACATGGAAAAGAGAGGGTGTAATTAGCTACTAAATTGGGAAAAAATCAGAAACAAAAAAAATCATAAGATATGGCCTGTAGATGTAAACATGGAGCTTCATGTCACCCGGCCAACCCTTCGCTTCATTCCACCAGGTGACCCTTCACATCTGATGTTCTGTAGGACTGGGCATCGGACACAGCCAACGCAGGTAGACCACAAGGTGTCTGATCACCTCATCACCTGATCAGAGGAGAGGAGAGGAGGAGGAAAGTGAACAATGATGTGGAAGCAGGGGCGGTCTTAGTAGTTCTGGGGCCCTAGGCAGAATTATGTGATGCCTCCCCCCTTTAAAAACTAATTTTGCTATACGTGGTAACATTTTGTGCCGAGGCTTTATCTATGAGGAAACCAGAGGCATCAGTCATGGCATACCCCCTACACTCCAGTTAAGGTTCAATAATAAAGACTTAATTTGAGTCTTTTACAAGATTTTTTACATTTCCAACTCAAGCAGTAAACAAGCATGCTTGTACAAAACACATTTAAAAAACACATTTAAAACGGTGAACTATTGTGGAGTTCAGTTCTACCGGTCCTCATTCTGAGCTCATGCCGACAAGCTCAACAGTTTATTTAAGTGGGCCGCCAAAAGAGTTGCTAATTTGCATACGCTAGGAGGCCGTGGTTCATTATAACGGAGTGGTAGGTGCACCATGACAATTATTTTTTTATAATTTTTGTTTCAGATTTTTCTCCCATTTTCTCCCAATTAGACCTGCTATTTTTTTTATGTCAATCCCCCCCTAGTAATGTGAGTTCGCTGCCGTAGTCCTGCGACCGGTAGTGATGAAGGCGACCTGACGCCTCTTCCGAGACGGCACTCGCCAAGTGTCTACCGTAACCCGGTTCTACAGAGCCACTCTTATGCGCAGCAAACGTCATGTCGGCTTCTCTCCCCCCTCCCTGGGGCAGACAGCCAATCGCCGCCCCTGGTGGCGCTCCTGGCCAGAGCTGACTGTGGCGAGATGGGGAACTGAACCCCGGTCTCCGTGGCCAGCGTCGGACGTTGTAACCACTGGACCACGTGAGAGGCCGAGATTTCGGTCGATTTTTAAATGTTTAGACATTTTTTTCCAGTAATGTCAGAGAATACAAGTAACAAGCTAGTCAATTAATTGGCCTGTTAATACACCCTGTGTACCAGTATCACTGCCCTCACTGTTCATCAACCCCTCGACTGCAGGACCCTTCAAAACCAAAATAAAGTACCACCCCCCTCCCCACAAACTCCCAAATGGATGCAAAAAAAAAAAAGTGACGTTTGGCATTTTAATGAAGAAGCTCACACTCGTACCTGCAGCCGGCTCGGGGCCCAGGCTCGAACCTGCGCAGAAGCGGACTGCTGATTGTGTTTCTCCTAATTAAACCCCGCCTGACCTTGCTGTAGCGACATCATTAGTCTCCAGTTGTAATCACCACACGGCAGCAATTATGTTTTATTGGGCCCCATTTGCATTTAGAACCTTCTCAGCATGAGCAAAAAAAAAAGAACAGAAAAAATAAATAAATAAAAAAGAAAAGGAAAGAAGGGCAATGTCAGAAAACTCTGGAACAAAGCGACTCTCTTTCCGAATCGGGAAATACTACTCTTAACGAACGGTGTCCTAGCAACTTTTGCAACACACTAAGTGACATCATACACGGTCTATATATATGTATATATATATTCCATTTATCAGACACTTTTATCCCAAGTAACTTACAGTAGTAAATACATACATTTTTCAGTATATGTGATCGCAGTGGGAACTGAACCCACAACCTAAGCATTGCCAATGCCGTGCTCTACCTACTGAGCCACAGAGAACCACCACAGTCTGATCCTGATTCTCATTATAATAGCCAAACATGACATCATTTCAATTTGACCCTGAGACCAACGAACTACAACGATAAACAATCACTCCTCACAAACACATCTACAGAATCCAGTTTCAGTAACAGGCAGCTCTACGAGGCTGGGTTTGACTGTGCCCACGCACGTACTTAAGCCTTGATGACTTGCACGTTTTAAGTGGTTTGGATATCTGATTTGGGCCTTTTTTGGTTTCCACTGTATCCCATAGTCCCCTTGCCTTTCCAAATAGCTTCCACATTGATCATAAATCTGAGGAATGTGTGACTGACGCACAGCGTGCTGTGGAGCGAGAGGATTCAGGAATTCACTGACGTTGCAGAAGTGTGTGTGTGTGTGTGTGTGTGTGTGTGTGTGTGAGTGAGCGTGTGTGTGTGTGCGTGTGTGTGAGTGAGTGAGTGTGTGAGCGTGTGAGAGTGAGTGTGAGAGTGTGAGAGTGTGAGAGTGTGAGTGAGTGACTGAGCGTGTGAGCATGTGAGAGTGTGAGACTGTGAGACTGTGAGACTGTGAGTGTGAGTGTGAGAGTGAGAGTGTGTGTGAGTGAGTGAGTGAGCGTGTGAGCATGTGAGAGTGTGAGACTGTGAGACTGAGACTGTGAGTGTGTGAGTGAGTGTATGTGTGCGTGTGCGAGTGTGTGTGTGTGAGTGTGAGTGTGAGTGTGAGTGAGTGAGTGTGAGTGAGTGAGTGTGAGTGTGAGAGTGTGTGTGTGAGTGTGAGTGTGTTGCCCCTGCGTGTGTGAGTGTGAGGTGAGTGAGTGAGTGAGTGAGTGAGTGAGTATGTGAGAGTGAGAGTGAGAGGGAGAGTGAGAGTGTGTGTGTGTATGTGGGGAGGGGGCGTTGCGTACGTATACACACACAGCTCGTCTCTGCGCGTGCCCCCGCGTGTGTGTGCTTGGAGAGCTGCAGAAGAGAAGCCCAGCCGTGCGTATGACTTGCTTAGGGGTGTTACCGTGGCCAAACGAGGGCTTTAAAAAGTTGTTTAATCAAGAGGTAGTTTCGTCAGAGCTGAACATCTGGCTTATTTGAATCAACAAACTGGAATTTGCCACACAAAATAAAAGACTTCCAAAGTTAGCAAGCTGTGTTTCAAAGCCAAATAGAGGCTTTGGAACATATCCTGTGATAAAATGTTCAAACGCAGGCCTCCAGGGTGGTGTAATGGTAGAAAGTCTGATGCTGCCCACTGCGACCGGGGTTCGATTCCACCGGCCACGCCAATTTCGGCTCTGGCCAGGAGTGCCACTAGGGGGTGGCAATTGGCTGTCTGCCCCAGGGAGGGGGGAGGGAAGCCGATACAAGTTCGCTGCGTATAGGAGTGGCCCTGTGTGCATACCGTTTGGGTGACAACTTGTCGGGTTCCAGCTCGGAGGAGGCTGTGCTCCGCCGCATGCCACTGCCGGTATCAGGACTACAGCAGCGAGCTCTCAATATGAGGGAGGGGGGATAATTGACATGAAAAAAGAGGGTAAAATTGGATACTAAATTGCGAGAAAAATGGAGAAGAAAATAGCGGACAGAGAAAATAAAAAAATAATTAAAAAATGCTGGCACCTTGAAAAACTCACCCTCGCGCTCAAATTAACATACCTTAAATGCTAGTTTTATCTTAATTTTGTATATAATGACCCCTTACTCCTACAGCCTGGTTAACTGATCAGTGGGAGAATTACACTGACAATAAAGGTTAATTACTTGGTCTCGCTCGCGACGTTGGCTCAGGGTCGTTCATAAGGGTTGTTTGCATTTCCACTTGAGTTTCTGCAGGCACTCCTGATCCTGCACGCGAGTCTCCTTCACTCCACCCGCTTCTAGAGCCAGGCTGCGTACTAGCTACAGTTGTGTTTGTGAAGGGTGTCTGTATCTCAAGGGACGTAACCACATATTAAATATTGGGGGATGGGGGGCCTCGGATAACGCAGCAGTCTAATGCATCCGCTTTTACAGAGCTGCCTCTTACAGCCGCGGTTCGAAACCCGACTGTGCCACAACGGGCCTGGCCGATGCCGGCACGAGCTCGCTGAGAAGCGTGAAGGGTGTCTCCACAAAGCAGGGGGACAAGTTCCGTCTCGGAGGAAGCAGATCAGCAGATCATCGCTGGCCTTCGGGAATTAGCTTGCTCTGTACAGACGGTTGGTGCGTTCGTGGGGGGAGGGTGAATCGAAAGAAACGGAGGGTATAATTGACTACAAAAAAAAACTGACTAAAAAAAAAAAAAAAAAAAAACTCACTAATCTTCTTTCCCAATGTTACAGGTATGATACGCAGACACCTGCAATGATGTCTTTTGCCGTTTTACTGCACTGATCTTGTACGCTAACTTTGATTGTTCTCACCTTGTATTAATGCACATCTTGTAAGTCGCTCTGGATAAGAGCGTCTGCTAAATGCTTAAAATGTAAAAATGTAAATGTACTACTAAATTGGGAGAGAAACGGGAAAAAATCTGAAACAAATCAAATTAAAAAATTAAAAATATATTGGAGGGGACATAATGAAAGGGAATGTTTTACACCTACAAATTATTGAGGGAGGGGGTAGATATGACTATTGGGCGTGACATCCCCCCCCCCCCCATCCCCCCCACTCGATATGCCTACGGTGCATCATGAGAGCCAAGGAAACGTGGAGAGGGAGGCAGATGAAATGATTACACTGCCGCTCCTCCACATCGCTCCGTGTACTCCTCTGACAGGTGTTTGGTCTGATTACTGCTGCTCTACTTAATTCCAGTTAAGTCAGCAGCAATGTCACTTCTCACGTGCAGCACTCGAGCGTCGTTGGAGAGTGGAAAGTTTGTTTGAAATGGGTTTAATTCTTCTCGTTTGAGAATATCAACGCTTTAAAGCTGGGTGATTACTCAGCTCCGTCGGTATCTTTAAAGAGCTACAGGTAACTGTCAAAGTAAAGGAAACGCTTGAGTAAATGAAGGGTTGTGGCAGGCAGCTCTGTTATGGTGTGATGTGCATTTCCCTGGCGTGGTTTAGGCCCACTGAAGCTGTTCTGGCGGCTCGTGGTGTCCCAACGCCCCATTAAGACACTTTATGTTGGTGTTTCCTTTATTTAGGCAGTTATCTGTATATGATATTTTTTAGCACTAACGCAATAAAAACGAAATTCAGAAGACTTCTTGCTGCACTGTGACAATTACGCAGGATTGGATTTGTCATCCCGCACCCTCACAACAAACATGTTCACTACAGGTTCTGCCTGGCCCTGGGGGTAATGTCAACACAACAGAACCCCCAGGCCCCAGTGAGGTGGAGCTGATTCCAGTCAGGCTCAAACCGGTACGCAAAGACAACATAAGGGTGTTCACTTTTCATTACCCCTCTACCAATCACGGCCCACCCTCCAATTTTAGCACAAAAAACACAAAATTCACAACAGAATCATATTTATTTTTTTCCCCATCAAGGAATTTGGGAAGATATAAGATATAACACACATTAAATGGGCTTACTAATATATGATAACACAATTTGTCAAGATATGTACTGAATATTATAGAATTAAATAATTAAATTGGTTCTCAATTACATTAAAAAAGAATAAGAGATGGTCTTCTTAGATTGACCTTTAACCTCTTGGTGGAATGAGGTGCTTGACACAATTAAGCTGACGGGAACACGGGGTAATGTATTTCTTCTCAGGCATACTTTAAGGACACCTCTTTGTGTCCAGTTATCTTTCATTGTAAAAAAATTAAAACGACTGATGAACTAGACCAACAATCAAGGAAATGGACAACAATGCCAATAAGCTGTTGGCGATCGAAATACCTTTTCCAACCGATTTTATGAATTTGTTTTGGTTTGTCCTCATTTCATTTCGTTATGTTATATGCCATTTAGCATATTTTGTATCTAATTTTTATTTTATCCAAAGCGACTTACAGAAGTAAATGCATCCATTTTTCAGTATATGTGGCCCCCAATGGGAATGGAACCCACAACCTAAGCGTTGCCAACGCCGTGCTCTACCCTACCGAGCCACACAGAACCACTTTTGCCTTCATGTCTTTTTTAAAGAACCCAGCATTAAGAAACACACAGCACCTTTGTATGTCTACATTTTACATTACATTTTAAGCATTTAGCAGACGCTCTTATCCAGAGCGACTTACAAGATGTGCATTAATACATGGTAGGAACAATCATAGTTAGTGCACGAGATCAGTGCAGTAATACGGCGATAGACATCGTTGTTGGCAGCTGCACACCTTCCGTGTCTACACCTCACTAAAACGTCATCGGTGATTTCCCCTAAACAAAGGGGGGAGTCTGTGCCGGGGGCTCTCAAACGACTGGGAAAAGAGAAAAATGGAACCGTTATTACTATGGCTACCATTTTATTACCGCTGGCCGTTTGAACCCGCTCCCCTAAACCCTTACCAATCTTTTTCTTCTTCTCCCGTTTCCGAGCAGACGCGCGATAGCCTCGACCTTAATTAGACCTGCGAGCGAGCCGCTGGGTAACGACACACAATCCCCGAGGTCAAAGGTCACGGCTGCTGCTGCAGAGAGCCAATTTTACACAAATAAGAAAGTCCGGAAGGTGCGAATGTTTCAATGCGGCAAAATATCGATGTCTACAATATCCATTTAAAAGATATCGTACAGGCCAAAAAACAGCAGGCTCTGGTTTTTTCATCGTTTTTTTTCTTTTTCATACACATATTCCATGTACAATTGGTATTTTTGTACTGGTCTTGCCTTATAAAAATAGAATGTTATGATTCTGCATCTTTTTTTCTGGCTTCATTAATAAGACGAATGGATCCATAATTGTTGAGGTCATTGATTTTTTTTTTGGAGGCGAATGGCGCCGGTACAAACGGGAAGCTAGTGGCCATCCAAGTGCGGCTAGAAATAGGGCATTATTTGACTTGTAAGACTCATTTGAGTTGTCCTACACATGATCTCATTGGTCGCTGTTGGGTCACTACAAGCTCAGACCCTGGACCGGCCAGTGGAGGATGGGCCCCCCCTCTCGGGTCTGGTTTCTGCCGAGGTTCCCTCCCTATTCGTTTCCACCTGGGGAGATTTTCCACCCTGGCCCTAGGCTTGCCTTTGTGGGGGTTCAAGCCGGGGTCTGCTGTCAAGCGTATTGTGACAAATGTTTCGTAAAAATGCGCCCCACAAATAAAGTGTGATTGATGACAGCGCTTCTCTAACTCAGATATGAGCCTGCGTCATGACTGGCGTCAGGTGTTTTTCACAGACCTGGTTGAGCTTCAGCCCACGTGTCTCACCACCCCTCACCGAACGTCAGAAGAAGGAACGGCTGACCCAGTGCCCTTTTCGCGAGCGAGCCGTGCACTTTTGCGCAAGAGCTCACACTGTATACGTATCCTAAAACTACGAAACTGGGGGCGGAAAATTAACCGCGAATTAAAGTCCCATACGGAGCGACGATATCAGCCGTGATTGGACGGCGCGTGCCAAGTTGACTGGATTATTTGCTCAAAGTAAGCATTTCAAATCTGTCCCTTGGAGCGTGACTTTTTAATAGGCCATTTTATTTTTAATGCTCTGAATCGCTCTTTAATTGATTCCTTGGGCTGCCCGCCTGGCACGCTGTAATAACGATCAGCGCGTCTCTCAGCAGCCGAGGCCTGTTTGTCCTTGAGTTAGGCATCTCCTCCTGCGCTGCCAGTCTTGGCCGTGCTACGAGTCTACGGCTCTGCGTATTAACTCTGTCCCCCCCACCCCTTAACCACCACCACCCCCCTGCTCTTAACCCCCTCATCTTCCCCGATTGCTGTAGACAGCAGCTCTCAACCTGTGCCTTTTAATCAATTAGGGATCAAATTTAATCATTTAGCCGCCGCTGAATTGCCTCGATGCGGACAGAAAATTTATCTCGGCCCACCTGGGATGAATTATTTATGAGGCTACATGTTGTTGATGTGCCAGACAAAGTGAGTCCCGGCGCGCAGATATAAATACGGATGAACGGCGGTTTTGGGGGCAGGGTAACAGAGAGATGGATCGGGCACGGCTCGGAGACGCCCGCAGGCTTCTCGAGCAACTGGGAACGGACGGCCGGAAATCCTTTTACCTTTCTGAGGGAGACCCCACAAAGCCCGTCATTTACATATTAAAGCCGGACAGCATTAGTCACAGAAGCCGGGTTGAATACCCTTTGCGCAAAGCTATACCAGCGCCGGAGGCTGGCGGATAGCGTAGAGGTCTAAGGCACCCGTGTCTTGGCTGGTCAGATACGAGTGTGAGCCGCCTATCAGGGATGCGGTTCGAAACCCCCGGTCTCTGTCAGGCCGGCCCTGGCCGTTAGCTCCGATCGGGGGGCGGCGTTTGGCTGTCCGCCTCGGGGAAGGGGAAGGGTGAGCGGGCTTGGGTCCGCTGTGAAGCACGTAAGGGTGTCTCCCGAACGTGGGTGGGGGCGAATTCTGTCTCGAAGGAAGCAGAGTTCGCTGTCCTCGGAGAATTAGCTTACCTCGTAGAGTCGAGCGGCGAGTTTGTGTGGGGAGGGCAAATCGAAATAAATAGAGGGTCTGACTGGCCACTAAATTGGGAGAAAAACAGGAGAAAAATCTGAAACAAATTAAAAATTTATTTTAAAAAGCTCTACCAGTGCCCCACCCATGATTCAAAGTGGCAGCACAACAAGATTATATCAGATTAGCTCTCCAATCACTTCTGTACATAACAATTTAAAAATAAATCATGATGAGAACAGGCCATTCGGCCATGCTAGGCACTATTTCCTAGTCTAAAGAATATCTAGTACTGCATCAAGCCTGGAATTGAAAACCCAGAGTGTTTCTGCCTTCACTACCTGACCTGGCAAGCTGTTCCAGGCATTGACAGCTCTCTGTGTAAAGAAAATACTTTACCTGATATCCATGTGGAATTGGCCTTTAACTAATTTCCACCTGTGCCCTCTTGTTTGCCAACTGAACTCATCTTCAAAAAAACCTTTGGTAGTTAATTTTGCAAATCCCTTTTATGAATTTAAAAACCTGTTTGCTAAACTTGAATAGATTAAGCGTTTTAAGACTTTCCTCGTAACTTTTACCTTTCGTACCAGTCATACCAATTGAGTTGCCCTTCTTTGTACTTTTTAAGAGCTTCCATTTCTTTCTTGCAGGCCAGAACTTCACACAGTATTCTAAGTGAGGTTTGAAAAAGGCATTATATAACATTAATATAACCTCCTTTGATTTATACTCAATACATTTATTTATTTATTTCGAATTTTTTCCCCGTTTTTCTCCCAATTTGGTTGCCAATTGTACCCTCTATTTTTATTCTCAATTCCCCACCCCCACGAGTCATCCTCCGGGAGCGAGATTCACATTCCTGGACCTAACCACCCCTCACCGAACGTCAGAAGAAGGAACGGCTGACCCAGTGCGCTTTTGCGAGCGAGCCGTGCACTTTTGCGCAAGAGCTCACACTCTTTTAGCTATATATCCCGGCATCGTGTTGGCCCTTTTCACTGCTACAGCACACTGATTAGATGCAGGTAGGCTTTTTTCAACTACAACTCCAAAGTCGTTTTCAAATTGAACATATTCTAATTGATCTCCCCAATAAAATACTCTATGTCTTATATTTTAATTTCCCACATGCATAACTTAAATGCTTAAACTTAAATCTCATATGTTTAATTGCGAGACCCCTGAAACTATAGACTTTACATGCCCTCGGTTGCCAGGTGTCAAATACAAATGTACAGGTGGATAATAGAACCTTCACTACACTTGAAGAACTAATACCAAAGTCTCGACATTCCAATGTATATTGAGCCATTTTACAGTTCCTCTGGGCTACAACATTGGCTAATAGGATTTGGTGCAGTCTTCAGTTGGATAATTCTGCTCGTACGCCTGAGCACACAGGCATGCATATGTAACGGATTTGGCTCTAACTGGAGCGAGTTTCAAAGCGAGGATCCCAACGCCACAAGAGACACGACTAGCCCCGCTAAGCTAAAGACTCGAGTCCCCAGACAAGGGAACGAATTGTGGTCTTATTGACGTCACTTTCTGCAGCGGACGCTCACGTGCTTAACTCACGTCTTCCGAGTTCCCCTATACACACACACTGTAACGCAAAAACAAGCAACTATTATTGGCCATGGCAACCATTCACATAACGCCTGTCCTACACCACCATGTCTCTGTCCTCTGTCCTGAAGGAAAACCAGTGCTTTTACCCTCTCCATTTGGATTGGTCCAAACGTTTTTTCTTCCGTCACTCAGCTTATATAGTTTTCAAGGAACCCAAAGCGCTTTACAACGACAGGAGCAACTCACTTCAACCACCTGGGTGAACGCGACGGCAGCCATGAATGAAAAACAGTGCATTTACCCTCTCCATTTGGTTTGCTCCAAACGCTTTTTTCCCCCGTCTACCGCTCAGGTGACACGTTCTGGGCCCCCGCAGGTGAAACCAGTGACCCGTATGCTCAGGGTCATGACCCCAGCCCTGCCCGGGGGCGCACGGCCCTGTCAGCCCAGCAGGGGGCGACTCCACAGGGCCTCGTCCCGTGGCACAGGGGCGCCGGAGGAGTCGGAGAGGTGACCCGCGGAGCGCGGTGGGGGCCGCGGCTGCCTCTCAAACCCGCCCCGCACTGACACCCCAGCTCCTCCAGGCGGAGGTGCCACGCCCTCACAGACACGGCGGGTCTCCTCTGCCAGCGCGGGATCACAGCTCAGAGCGGCCATGTTTTATTCATGCCCCTCAGCTCAGACCGCCTCACGTCACCCTCCATAACTCCTCCGGCTTCCTCTGTGAAATGTAATATCTGGAAACGGTCTCTTGATAGGCGGCTTAAAAATGTCATCCTTTACTACTTGGTTTTTTGGGGGGCTTTTTTTTCTTTTTTCTGCTTGATTTATTCCGTTTTTTTAAAGAGGGATACCCCAGATAAAACTGTGTGCTGCATCTGTTCTGCGTCTGATGGATTAGTTATTTGTACAGAAGACTGTATTCTGATAGCCCTTAATCCTGCCATATATCAAGTATCTTATTGAACATTTCTTCATAACGCTGTAAAGACTTTGGTAGACACACCACAAAGTAGTGAAAAAATCTTTACTGTTATGATGCTCAATAATCATCACCTTTTCGAAAAAGACATAGAAAATTGACCATGTCACAAAAACACTACGAGTGAGTGTGTAGATATGGAAGAGCAGGGAATGCTGGGAAGTTTACATTTGTTTGATGCAGCTAAATGTCTACTTTGTTTTCCCATTATTGACCATGGCACATCAGTGATGTTTTAAAATCATCCACATACTGGCCCTGGCCGTTAGCCCCGATCAGGGGTGGCATTTGGCTGTCCGCTCCTGAGGGAGGGGCTGGCGGCCAGGGCCGGTCTGGTAGAGACGGGTTTCAAACCGCGTCCCTGACAGGCAGCGCACACTTGTATCGGACCAGCCAAGATACGGTGCGTTAGACCGCTACGCTATCCGCCGCCCCGTATATTGTTTATTTTATACAGCCTTTTTTGCTTATTTACATCGAGGGCTATTCAGTCCACCTAGGACTGTTCAGTTCCTCTCACTGCTGCAAATAACAGCTAGGAAAGTACTCATGCCTCACACTCTACATTTCAACTGTGACGACAATGCAAATTAATAGGCAAATAGTACACGTTCAGACAGGAGAGAGTGATGTGGGCCGTTGACTGGGGCCACCTGAAGAGATCCAACGGACAGGGCGTAAAGGCAGGGAACTCAAAGTGCCTCGCTGTCTAGAGATGACCTCTGACCCCCCAGAAAACTGCTTCAGCCTCATCATCAACATAAATCCTCTGACATCACCTGACAAACAAGAGGTGGTGGGGAGGAAAAAAGTTAAACAGGAACAACGGGTTCTATAACCGCTAAAACCTTTCAATTCATCAGCTCCTGTGCCTGCGTTGTACATTTAGTACAACACAATATCTAGTTCAACTGAACTGAGAATATAAAAGACTGTTTGACAGTGAATTTGATTTTGATGTGATTTAGCCCCCCCGACTACATAACTCGGAGGCGCAAAGTCAGCCAGCCCTGAGTCACCTTTGGACTGACCATGATACAGCCTTTTTTGGACTTTTCTGGCCTCTAACCCCTTTTAGTCTGGTTCCTCCCAAGGTTTCTCCCTATCAAGGCAGTTTTTCCTTACCTCTGTCGTCTTAGGCTTGCTTTCAGGGGGGGGTCTAGGCCTGGATTCCCTTCTGTTAAGCGTTTTGTGACAATGCATTTGTGAAAAGCGCTACACAAATAAATTTGATTTGAGTTTTTGCAATAACATTCAAATATCTGTACAGTTATAGAATGAATACACAATAAGACCGCAAACACTTATGAGTTTACCTCACAATTCCACATCATGGAGAAAGTCATCAATGTGCACAGCAGCAAACCCTTGACCCAGTAGAAATAAAGAAATCACACTGTTGTGTAAAAAAAAAAAATAATAATCATGTCTACAATATATTTAAACGGCCATTTCTACAAATAAAAAGGATTAGACTCAATTGTACGGTTGCCCTGGTCTTGGTTTGGTGAGATTCACGGCCTGCAGTGCCCTGTATTAGGCATAGATGGAGAGCCTGCACTGCCTGCAGGAGGTCACCACTCTTATACCGGCCATCTGCTTCGCATTGGTCACCCGAACGAAAACATATTTAAAAGAGGTTGCGCCAGGAAAACCCGACCTACACACACACACACACACACACACACACACACACACACACACACACACACACACACACACACACACACACACACACACACACACACACACACACACACACACACACACACACACACACACACACACACACACACACACACACACACACACACACACACCGTAAAGTCTATTTCTGGAGGTGGACGCGATTGCTCTTTTCCCCCCACTCTGACGGTTAGGAAAAGACGACCGATTTCTCCAAGAAAACGCAGCGAACGCAGGCTACCTTTCAGCGCGAGCGAGCGAACGTGTGGAAGACGATCGCGCGAGATCGGTCTCACCCCTTCTTCGCATTTTTACGGGGTGACACAGTTTGAGTTAGCTACATCTGAGATTAATAAAATGAAACATCTCTTCCCTCGCCTGACTTCATATATTCCACAAAACTTCACGACGTCTTTCGTGGCGTTGCCATCGCAGCAGAAATGTGCACGTGTCACTTCAAAGCGTCGGCTCTGCCACATGTTATTTAATCAAAGAAACTCAAATGCCTTTGCTGCCATTTCATTTGGCTCCTTAATTAAATTTTCATACTGTAAAGGAAGCGGGGAAACAATTCTATTGATCATTTTATTACATTATCCTAAATGCACGCGCTGTATTGTACTTTTTTTCCAGTCTGTGCGCTACATTTTGACGTTTCCATTTAATTCTGCATACGTTTTTTTATTTTTTTTACATTAACATATCAAAGGCTTTATGGGCACTTCGCCATTAAAATGGAAATAATACTATTTATTAATCAATTTCTTCATTTGTGTGACAGTTCTAGTTTATTTCAGTAGCTGGTGATTTAAAAATACTGGAGAGCTTTCCATTCGAAAGGGCCCAGGGCGTTTGTCCACATTGCAAATATCCACGTGATCAAATATGATGCCATTGAAAAGAACGTGTTTCTATGACAAACCAATTCAGAAGAAAATTATTACATTTATGAAATTGTTAGAAATACACACGAGAAGTGCATATTTCATTCACGTTCCCCCACGGTGTAATTGACCGCACCTTGATTTCACGCTTGAAGTCATTTTTCTGAATATTAAACGCGTCTGTTGTCAGCTACACATACATGCAGGCTCCCTCTTCATAATGGAGAACTGCAACAATATGGTGGGCTTATGAACAAGTAAAGAGTAGGGCAACAAGACTGGTTCTGGGTATCAACCTTAAAAGTTATGAAGAAAGCCTTAAGAGATTTAATCTCAGGTTCAGCAAAAGGAGACCAAGGGAGGTATGATTTAGGTTTTCAAAAACAATTTAATGAACTAATAAAGTTAGTTATCGCAGGTTATCTCAGTTCTGCCAGTAGAACAAGAAGCATGTGTGGGAATTAATTTAAGGTCAATGTTGCACCTTGCACAAGCTTACTAGGACTTGTAACAGAAGCATAGACCTGTGAGTGGGTCTGTAACGGTACACAAAAATCACCTTTCGGTACGTACCTTGGTTTTCGGTAGTTTTCGGTAGCCTACAGCAGGGGAAAAAAGAAATGCAAAACATAAAATTGCTTTTCATTTATTATGAACTTTGTAAACAGTGGCTGATTGGCCATAATTTACTGAACAAAGTAAGGCATACATCTTTCTTTCCTTCTTAAATAAATAAAAATGTCAGTCAATATTGCTGTAACCGCACCCAAAAAGTTCCACACGTGCGGCAGTGTTAGAATAATGGTTAAGGAACTGGGCTTGTGATGCAAAGGTTGCAGGTTCGATCCCAGGTGGGGGCACTGCCGTTGTACCCTTGAGCAAGGTACTTAACCTGGATTGCTTCAGTAAATATCCAGCTGTATAAATGGATTGTATGCGAAGAAATGTGAAACTGTGCAAGTCGCTCTGGATAAGAGCGTCTGCTAAATGCTTAAAATGTAAAATGTAAAAATGTAGTGGTTAAAGCAAGATTGCATTTGTTTGGTTCACAGTGCGTACCGAGCCGAAAGTCCTGTACCGAAAGGTTCGGTACGAATACGTGTACCGTTACAGCCCTACCGATGAGGTGTTCAGGATTAGGCCCTGACATGGTGCTGGTTACTCTACAGAGAGTAGGAAATGTATCGGCCTGAATGGTCTGCCCTCATGATGAAATGATTAGGCTATGATGGCTCCCATTTCTCCATTTCCAATAACTATTATCTATACGGTACCCACAGCCCCTCAATAACACAACCTCACTAATTAAATGATGGATCTCAACAACAGTGTTTTAAGGCAGCTGTACTTTTACATGTGGTTCAGTGTGGCTCAGTAGGTAGAGCATGGCGTTGGCAACGCTTAGGTTGTGGGTTCGATTCCCATTGGGACCAAATATACTGAAAAATGTATATATTCACTACTATAAGTCACTTTGGATAAAAGCGTGTGCTAAATGGCATATATTATATTTATGTTATCCCCAGCTTACTTTTTAAAAAAATTTTTTTAAACATACTGGTACATTTATACAGCTGGATATTTACTGAAGGAATTCAGGTTAAGTACCTCTGCTCAAGATTGCAACGGCAGTGGGATTTGAACCTGCAACAGTTCCCCGACTTATACTACACTGCTGCCACAAGATTATCTTTGGGCCCCAGAGTCCCTCACAGGGCCCAGACAGCATGGAGACCCGTGACTGCTGCTGAGAGAGCGCTCTGGTAACAGGAATGAGAAAAGATGTTTGCTTTCCTCCATGTCTGTGCCCAATTGCTTATTGGCTTCAACCTTCAGGAAGACAAAGTGATTAATTCCCCTCCCTGGACGGAATTAATGTGCAATTAATCTGTTAAGCAGGCGGTCAGAGAGCAGTGGCACACGATCGCCGGAGCCTGCCCCCATATTCTCGGCTTTTCAAGGGCACCCAGGGTCACTCACACAGCAAACGTTTAAACCCTGCGAGCACGTTCGGTTGGACAGCTGGCAGCACAGTGAATATTCAGAAGATACCATTGCAATACACACACAAAAGTAGAACATTTTTGAAAATATTTTGTCATTCTTTATACCATTCTCCATTTTGGAAAACAGTAACAATAACACATCTAACTAGGACAGCTTGTTAACATCATTAGTGTAACTACCAAAATAGAGGAAACACTTGAGTAAATGAAGGGTTCTGGCGGCTCTGTTATGGTGTGGGGTGCATTTCCTGGCATGGTTTAGGAGGGCAAGGTAAACGCCAATAAATACAAAGCCATTGTGAGTGATCACTTTCATCCTATGGTGAAGCATTTCTATCCTGATGGGAGTGGTCTCTTCCAGGATGACAATGCCCCCATCCACAGCGCATGAGTGGTCACTGAATGGTTTGATGAGCATGAAAACAATGTAAACCATATGCCATGGCCGTCTCAGTCACCAGATCTCAACCCAATTGAACACGTATGAGAGATTCTGGAGCGGTGCCTGAGACAGCGTTTCCCATCACCATCAACAAAACACCAGATGACGGAATTTCCCATAGTACTTGTACCTCCAGTAGAGTTCCAGACACTTGTGGAATCTACGCCAAGGCACACTGAAGCTGTTCTGGCAGCTTGCGGTGGCCCAACACCCTATTAAGACACTTTTATGTCTGTGTTTTTTGTTTTGGCACTTACCTGTACAATTGCAATACACACTGGCCCCAACAAAAACAGAAAGTTAAACAGAATTAAATTTGGGATATTCCTCCAGTGTTCCTGTGAAGTGGCAGCTCGGCCTTCTGGGAGGGTTCTGCCATGAAAGCATGGAGTTTGCTTTCCCAGCTAGACCTCATGTGGAGTTCTCATGTCAACAGCAGACAGAAATGTTTACATATATATAGTTATAGTTATATATATATATAGTTGAGAAATATTATCCACACAGTAAATATGCGTTACTCATTTTAATTCAATCTATGGAAATGTATAACTTTTTTTATTCGTTTGAGATGAATGTGGACAGCAACAAGTAAAAACAATAATGATGTTTTAAAAAAAATATATTTAAACAATTATTTTAAAAATATATGCTTCAATACACATTACATTACATTTTAAGCATTTGGCAGACATTTCAGTGACTGGACTAATAAAATAGAATATATATATATATATATATATAAACACGCTGAAGTAAGTTTACTGTAGGCAGTATGCTGCATGCTGCTCTTTCCCTGAGATGAGAAAGTGATCCGCGAGGCTGCAGGGAGAAAGATGATGAGCTTTTCGTTTGACCTTCTTTTGCATGCAAATCATTTCGGAATTTCTCATTAGCACAAATGCATGAGCAACTCTAAATGCTTTTAATTTCCAATCTCTGCCAAAGCGGCAGTAATTTGTCACTGTCTGAAAGTCTGAAAGGAGGAGGAAAGACGGGGCCAGGAAGGGGGCCGCCGCGCGCTTAAACGTGAACCGCTGGAATATCTTTTTTTTCCCTCTCTCGCGCGGGTTTCTGTTCGGCCCGCGCGCGCCTGAGAGCGAGCGAGCGAGCGAGCGGACGCTTCGACGCGCGCGCGTGTCGGAAATGCGAAAGGCAACAACGAAGCTCAACGGTAACAGACATTCGCTAAATGCAGCTTTTCAGAACACAGCCAAAATATATACATGTATATATTTTTTTTTTTCCCCTGTCACCTTCTGTTGCAGCTGTGCCGTGTTTATCTTTTTGGTACGGCACCAAAACCAATACGGCATTAATTATATCTCATTTTAATTCAGTTAGTGTTATGGCCTTCACCCAGGGCGGAAAACAACAGGTTTTTGGCTGTGTGACAGTTTGAGCTGAACTGAGCGCTGGTTGAAAATGAACAGCTCTGGTAACATATCCAGCATTTTTACTGAGAAGATTATCATTATAGTGTCCATGCTTTCCATTGTACGCAAAGCAGACTTTCCCTAAAACAGTTTGGTTCTGATGTAGGGGGACGATAGGGGGGATGTAAGTATCTTTCTGTGTTTCTTATGTTCCCCTCTCTCCCTCAAATTCAATACGGTGAGACTTTCCGGGGGTAGTTCATAGAGAGGGACATGCCTCCCTCACCTTTTACCACAAACACACACACACACACAACACACACACACACACACACAACACACGCACACACACACACACACACACACAACCATGACACCTAATAACAACAGAGACCACAATGGAAATAAGTCAGAGGACTCTTCTGTGTCATCCTTTTGTATACATGTCTTTTTAAAATGTACATGTACATCAGGATGTAACCATATCGTCTGTTTAAAGTGAAATGTAAAATAAACTAAATCATTGATTCTCTGCAGTTTTGGAGTGACGAAGCCCTAGGATGCCTGCCCCCGTCCCCACACCCCACACCCCACACCCCACGTCACTGATGGAGGCTGTGTTTCTAGGTAGTTCTGTTCTCGTGTTCCTATTGAAGTTTGAGAAAACGATCAGTCTTCTTTTTTTTTCTCTTAGGCATGACTGTTACTGTATCCACATTTCCATGTGCCATAAAGCCTCACAGGCACACAATGGCAGGCTCTGTAGCGTTGGCTGATCAAGACTGGAGTGAATAAAAGGCACCATGTCTCCAATACTGACCAAGTGGGGGAGGGGGGGCAGGACACATCACCCTGCCGCTCTCTACAGCTATGAGCAATCCCGGTTCAAACACAGCTACTGTGATGAGCGCATTCTGCTGATATCTGCCACGGCCACCACTCTTCATACGCTGCGGGTGACAGTGTAGTGTAATGGTTAGTGTAGTGTAATGGTTAGGGAACTGGGCTTGTAACTGAAAGGTTGTAGGTTCGAGTCCTAGGTGGGGCACTGCCATTGAACCCTTGAGCAAGGTACTTAACCTGAATTGCTTCAGTAAAATATCCAGCTGTATAAATGGATTGTATGTAAAATTTTAAGTCGCTCTGGGTAAGAATGTCTGCTAAATGCCTGTAATGTAGTGTAATGTACACTGACCTGTTGCTTAGCTCACAGGTGTGAAGGGAATTCTGTGACAATTACCCCAGGTAGACAGTGTCTGCGCTGACCAATAGCACGCAGGCTCTGAGAGCCCTTCAACAGGTGACCGAGGCCCCCCCTCCAGCACCCCCACAGAAAGTGTTTCAAACAAGGTTCCTGTGGTCGCAGCTATTAAAATTCTGTCTGGAAATACAGGCGTCCATCTTGGTTTGAACAGTGCCATTATGTGTAAAGCATTTGTAAAAAATACTTCAGCATCAAATGAAGTATGTTTAGTTTTTTTGTCCATTGGCCTCAAATAGCCTATGGCACTTCACGGAAGACTGATTGACACCTGACACCATGTACCATGTATATATGTTCACATTACCATTTCAGTTAGGGTGGAAGAAAAATTATACCAAACTGAATAAATACATCTTTAAAATTTGTGGCTACAGATTTACCTACAGGGTCCTAGTTTAACTATGTGGTTGCTCCTAGCACCCAGGAACTGTACTTCCCACTAGGATGGCTTTCAGCTAAACTGTTCTTGACTACGGTTAACACTTTGTTGTACGTCGCTCTGGATAAGAGCGTCTGCCAAATGCCTGTAATGTAATGTAAAATTTCAAAGCTCAATTGAAACTTGTCCGAGCCCGCTTGCTGCTGCGTCTCATGACAAACACAGACAGCGATTAGCAGAGTGTTCACTGCAGTCGACTGATCTGCTCGCTGGTTTAAGCCATGTAATTATACACGTGTAATTGCGCTGCGGCGGATTTGCCAACATTTACGGAGCGGAAGTGGCGCAGTAATGGGTGACCGCAAAATATTTCGTAGGAAAAATAGGTTTCGATTTCACGACGGTGGGTTAATACTGCCACCTGGTGGGCGTCACGTGTAATGACAACACCCGTCCAATATGTACCGCATAGAGCAGGGGTATTCAAATCCAGGCCTCGAGGTCCGCAGTGTCTGCAGGATTTTGCTCCAACCACTCACTACACCACCTGATTTCGAATAATTAGTTTACCTCCTTGGTACAGGAAGCGGGCTAATTAGTGAAATCAGGTGGTGTAGTGTGTGGTTGGAGCAAATACCTGCAGACACTGCGGACCTCGAGGCCTGGATTTGAATACCCCTGGCATAGAACAACACACCCCTGCAAATACATTTACACTACTATTGCGTATTCTATGGAGTCTCTAAATCGGGGTGATAATACATTTAAAATGTTCATACTTTCACTGGAACTTTCAGAAATGCCTCTGAAGCCAGTCTGTCCAACTTCGTTTCTCATAATTGATTATAAGTTTGAGGCAGTTTTGTAGCCTACTTTGAACAGTCTTTTGGTTGCCATTGGAGCTGGTCGTTTTGAGCAGTTATTTTAACCAGCGCCAGTGGCATTCATAACAATTTCCACCGCCCATAACCATCCTGATCTGTGAAAGGGGAAAGCAATGCAAATGTTAAACAAATAAACATAATCTCTTATCCCGGAGGGAGAATATGAAGGGCAAGTTGCCAACATGACAGTTTCATCACACGACAGAGCGACGATGGAAAACAGCATTGGTGTATTGCTGGTGGATTGTTTTATTCTTTAAAAGGCACGGCAGAACAGAATACGGCTTTAATTTCTGAGATATTAATTATTACATCTCATCATAGCAGGAAATTTAACAGCACAACAAGCACAGGCATTCCTGGCAGGCATTCCAACTGGTCTCCAATAAGCAGGAGACAAGAAGGCATGCATTTCCCAATGCATGAAAAAATAACACAATTAAACAGCTGGTTTAAATAAAATGAAATCAGTCTAAATTTAGAAAATATTTCAGCAGACTTCACATCTCCAGTGACATAGAAACGCTATTGTGTTGAATTAATGGTTTGTTCACCACTTCTTATGTAATCAAAAGTTTGAATGATAATCCTTAAAATAAATAACAATTCTGTGTGCTGTGTGCATAACGTGTATGCATACACGTAACAAATGTATATGCTGTTGCTAGCATTAAACAACATTGTTCACAGACTGCACTCTGTAATAGCCTAGGCCTACTAAACTATAAGGCCACATATGGAACATGTAACCTATACCAAACCAAAACCATCTTAAAATAGCACTATTTTGCTTGCTCAAACTTTTGGGCAGTGAACGGAAGTAAAATCTGTAAGCTGTTCTCACTCTTTTTTTTCATAAATAATAAAAGAATATAAATAAACAAGACTAATCTTATCTAGTCAGGCTGGACCCATTCTAGCCAGTTACTGGGTCCAGCAAACATACATGCTGTTTTTATCACTCAACATTTTCCAGATTACACTAGGCTATAGGCCTACTATGAAACAAGGCAACATAAAAACATTAAGTAGGCCTAGCTACCATTTTTCTGCAAAGTCAAATTGTAGTCTGACCATTTACAGGCTCCACTGCCACTGATTCTACATTAATGAACTGCCATCACCACTGTCTACATGTTGTTGTTTTTTTAAAGAAAAATATACTAACTTTTCTTTTCCTGTGTTACAGGTACAGTGTGCAGCTGCCAACAATGATGTCTACTGCTGTATTACTACACTGATATCTTGCACTAATCATGATTAATCTTACCATGTATTAATGCACATCTTGTAAGTCGCTCTGGATAACAGCATCTGCTAAATGCCTAAAATGTACATTTAAAAACACACACGGAAGCGCACACACGCCAGATGTATCCGTGTAGCTAGCTAGCTAGGTTATCCAAGTTAACCAACCGCACTATTCTTAAATTCAGTGCATGTCAGCCCCTGCATTCACTAAAAAACAATGAATGCAGCCCCCATAAAATCATCAATCATAGCTAGCTAATGTTGCAGGATAACTAGCCAAGACAAGTCTGGACACCTTACCTCCACGTTTTCTTAATTTGTATGTGGAATACTTCGAAGCTGATAGTAGTTTCACCGCAGGAAAGCATAACTTGCATTGCACTGTAATGCTCTTTCCTTTTTCATCTTTGAAAATAAAATGTTGCCTGAATTTCATTGCAGTTCATCGGAGGTCATGCTGGCTGTAACATCACGTTTCGCATTGCCTTCTTTTCCTCTTCAGCGTGTCCGTCGAGGTGTAGCCTACTGTGGGGATGGGGGGGGAGAGTTATCACAGAGGGGGAGATTATTGTTCCAGTTTGGAGTAAGATGATTCTCTTAACAAATTTGTGATGGAAATTGCGGTGTCAACAGCAATAAATGAGGTAGGCCAAGTTATTTCACCCATATTGACCATCTAACCATCTGTTTTTTTATCGACTAAATTGGATTGATCCATGTTTTGTTTAGACCGGATATTTCTATAAGAAGTACAGAAACGTAAGTATATTTTATTTATGTATTATTATTATTTAAGTTAAAAAGATGAAAAGTAAACAAACAACAAAAACATTCGTTGTATAAAATGCAGGTTTCTGACTGTTAACGTTATTAGGGTTTGCGCTTATAATTACCGCAATTAATTATGCATAATTGAAATAACCTGTTGGTTGTTAACGTATTGGTTATGTTACTATTATTACATGTTTTGTTTTTGTAGGCCAACTTTCTTTGTTCTCGTGCACGCTGACTGCCGAAAGGCGTCCAAAGATCTGACTGCTAGCTGCTGTCCTTTATAGAAATGTTACATTTATCAACTAATCATCCAGCATTTATAGCCTACTACATGTAGCCTACATTAATTAGCCTACCTAGAGTTGAGCACGTTTGAACTTTCATATTATTAATTCTTTATGGACACCCGCAAAATCTTGACCGGTTATCTGGCAGCAAAAGGGATTCGAGTCGGTTTGGACGGATGCTTAAGGCCACTGAACGACCATACCATGACATGTTGATACATTTCCATTGATACATGGGTAAGATACGTTTATTTGTTTGAATGTTGCCATATGCATTGGGAGGAAAATCGCTTGCTATGCCGAGGATATAGGTCAGAGATATAGGCCAATGTTACCACCAAATGCGGCTAGCTAGCGATGTGAAAACTGTTCATGCTGTTTGAAAATGAAAATATATTTGGTTATATCTAGTTGTTCTATTTCATTTTATAAAGTAGAAAAACAAACAAACGCCGTTTCTGGTTTTTCATTTTTGATTTAAATAAATAAAACGTTAACAACGCAAAAGTGCACGGACCAAAGTAGCCTAATCATCATATTTTTCCAAAGTATCTGTGTTCTGATCACTGACCCTTTTTCTGTAACGGATTACAGTTAAATACGTAACACTGTTACGCGTGTTCCGTTACTCCACAACCCTGCACACAGACATAGTCAAATAGAAACAAAACAAGAAAACACATCAGTTTGTACTGTGGAGATATGCGTAAAGGAAACCAGGGACATATACCGGCATAATCAATAGCATGATAAAACAAAATCATTTTTAAAAATGTGTTTATGGTATCATTATTTACTCTACCATGTAATATAAACCAAACTGTCCACAACCACACATTACCATGCTTAAAAAGAACACTTAAATACCAAATGATGTAATTCTTCTGTGAAGTGATTTCAGATATATGCAAGAATTTCTCCTGAAACTATCTTTCTGGTAAAGAAGTGCATGAACATGGTACTATCCAAGGCCGAAATTACCATACACATCCCCCCAATATTCAGATATGCTCAAAATGTCAATATATAGCCTAGTGATATAAAAATATAAATAAATTGATTTGGTCCCCCAATGTTGACTCATTCCAATATCGAGGGGGCCGAGTGTGTGCAGGTTTCTGTTGTAACCAATGCATTACACCAGGTGATTTCAATTAGGTTTCCTCCCTTGGTTGAAGAAGTGAGATAATTAGTGAAATCACCTGGTGTAGTGCATTGGTTACAACAGAAACCTGCACACTCGGCCCACGATGGAATGAGTTTGACACCTGTGCCTTACAAAGACACACTACTATACACATAGTGTGTCAAATGCATTAGTGTGTCAAATGCGTTTAGCGTTGAACTTTTTTACATGCTATAACAATTACTAGCTTATTTTTAATACTATCTTTAAAAAAAAAAATAACGAATAAAAATAAGTAGAATGTACACACACGGATCTTTTTATGGCTTACTAAATAATCTCTGCCCCCCCACTTTAGGGTTTACAGCTATACTTTGACAAGTGACCGTTCTCGTAGACCGATGAACAGTTTCCCTCCTTGGACAACTTCGGTACTTAAATACGCCACTGGGTGGCGCCTGAGATCACGTAAAAAAAATTAGCGCAGTCTTGATGTTCGCGATGTGTAGTTCTATCAAAATAATCACACACAAAACTAACAAGGCTGTATTAGATTTTTTAAAACTTGGTATTTGCACCGTGTTCTGTTGGAGGGGGAAATTTAAACAAGTTATAAATAAAAAGGCAGATAACATCTGGAAACTACGTTACCACCAGCATTTTTGCTGGAATCTTCAAAGGAAGATATAGCATGGGGTGTACACAGCCAACTCCTAAATTATTCACACCCTGGATAAAGATGAGCAAAACAAGGCTGTATAAAATAAACATTACAGCTAATTAGGTTTATTATATGCTCAACAAAATGTGAAAATTATATATATTTTATACTAATGCAGTTGCTCAAAGAAAAAGATTGTTTAATAAATAATCGTTTTTCCCCCAAAAAAGATGTCATAATTATCAAAGATTCATAACCATATTTCAACGTAGGTGCAGGTTATTTTCAACATAAGCATCAACCTTCCGACGCCAAACTCACAGATACACAGTTGTGTAGTTAACTAATGACAAAATGACTCTTTTTGCCAATGGCCATCCTAGTCTCCAGACTTGAACCCGATGGAAAAAGATTCATGCAAGATCTTTCTTGCTCATCTTTATCAAGGGTGTGAATAATCTTGGTTTGACTATATTATGATATTAAATAGACTCCATGTTCTCAAAAGGTACCACACAATCCATTTGTTTGTACAGTATGTTGCCTAAATTCTCAGGTTTTTATGTTACATAAAATGTAATGCTATACCAACCGTGAAGTTGCCATACCACATATGCCATACCAACCGTGAAGTTGTTAGGAATTTGTTTTGGTGAAGCTCATATAGAAACAATGCATGGACAGCAGCATTACAATACCAACAATACAACATCACACTACAGTAACAATATCACACTACAGTAACGATATCACATATATCATACATGTGCACATATACTCGCCCCTGTCTGTAATGTAGTAATGTAACAGTACAAAGTGCCTTAATAATATAGTGTCAAGCAGGGCTACATCTGTGTAGCATTCAGAGAGAGAACGGCCTCTGGAAAGGTGCTGTTGAGGTGCTATTGAGAGGACATTTACTGAGAGAACCAACTTTTGAGAGAACCGTTTACTGAGACAACCATCTGTAGAAGATTATTGGATGTGAAACTCTGTCAGAGAGTGTTGTAGATGAATTCAGCACATATTGAATTCAGACAGGGCATTAGAGATCAGTGGAGAAGCTTGTTTTAGAGAGACCTTAGTAGTAGTAGTATTGAAGTATTGACCCCCGTTAGTAAATATTTAATAGGAAGAGCAGAAAGAGAGTCAGGCTGATTTTTGAATTCCCTCTTTGGAAGTAGTTTGTATGAATGTTTCTCCACGTGTGTGTGTGTGTGTCTCTGTTTGTCTGTTTGTCTGTCTGTCTGTCTGTGTGTGTATTGTTTGGGGGGAAGGGGGGTTGGGGTTTGCGCGTGTGTGTGTGTTTGAGGGGGAGTTTGCATGTGTCTGTGTGTGTGTGTGTGTGTATGTGTTGTTTGGGGGAGGGGGTGGTTGGGGTTGTGTGTGTGTGTGTGTGTGTGTGTGTGTGTGTGTGTGTGTGTGCATGTGTCTGTGTGTGTGTGTGTTGTTTGGGGGGGGGGGTTGGGTTGTGTGTGTGTATGTGTGTGTGTGTGTGTGTGTGTGTGCGCTCATGCTTGCCTGGGCCCGTGGCTGTGTGTAGGCCACACACTAACAGAGGAGTTCCTGTAAAAGCAGCAGCTAACATAATGAGATAATGGGTCTTTGGCTCAGATAGGATTGATTATGTTCTTTAATGTGCTAAAGGACTGCAGATGTTTGGACCAAACACAAACAATTTAACTCATGCACCGGGTAATTATTGCGTTTATGATTTGGTTCCTGTTGCAGCCCATTGGTGGACACATTTCCCCAGCACAAAAGCCTTTCTGTGAGAACGGCACGGTTGTGTTTTGTGTACTGTAGTACCGCTTTGTAGACACAAATGAGGCCCTTCAAGGTGTGCGTTTGGAGTTGGCGCCATTACCGCTCTGGGTCTCTATCCAAAATAATGTTTCATTTGCCCAAATCAGGGCTGCCAAAGATGCCAAAGCCAATTCTGCACAACACTGAACAACGTTAATGTGTGATTAAATCAGGTAGTACTGGATTCTTAGATTAACTAGATTACCTAGACTAGTATGATTGATGGTTAGATTGGCATTTAGTGATGAAACCTCTTTTATTTGCCTACACCAACTAGCTGAATGCAAAATCCGTCATTAAAAAAAATAGTTTTTTCAGATTTTCTCCCATTTTCTCCCAATTTTAGTAGTCAATTACACCCTCTATTTTTCATGTCAATCCCCCCCTTGTATTGTGAGTTCGCTGCCGTAGCCCTGAGACAGGCAGTGACAAAGGCAAAGCATCGTCTCCTCCGGTACTAGAGAGCCACTCCTGTGCGCAGCGAACTTCCTGTCGGCTTCCTCCCCTCCCTGGGGCAGACAGCCAATTCCCACCCCCTAGTGGCACTCCCGGGCCAGAGCTGACTGGTGTGGCCTGTGGAATCAAACCCCGGTCGCAGTGACCAGCGTCGACCTTTGTAGCCACTAGACCACCCGGGAGGCGAAAATCCATGTCCTTCGATGGCATATTTGTGGACGGGATGTTAAAATAACACTGCGGCTTGGTGTCAGTCAAATTCTGTGTGCGCTGTAGCAGAACGAGTTTGTTGCCGCTCTGACGAAATTCAGCCCCGTGCGACCGTTGTTGCTTCAGTCGAGGGTGAAGAAACAGACGCGTCACATCTTTTGTCGACCGTTCACAGAGCCGGTGTCCTAAGGCCACACGCGTTGAAAAGTGTCACCCTCGACTGATTACTATTTTACGTGATGTCGTCACCAGGTAATTGTTGTTTATCGTTTCCGCGGTCTGGGAGAAAGTATCCACACAAGTGGAGTCCTCTCACTCGCCGGCATCGCTCTTCGTGTTGCGCTGTAAGTCTGGAGCTGCCGTGACACCGTAATTACGACGGGCTTGCGGTAACTCTCCAACGTGTACGCACAGGTAAACGGTGTGCACACCTGCCTGGGGCGCATGTTAAGAGGAAGGAAATGTGAAGGTAACGAGCGACAGACATGACAGCATGTGTTTAGAGGCGCAACACACTTGACAGTAGGAATACTTGGCTCTCACACACACCATTCTCACTAGGTTCGTGTGAAATAATGGCATGCTACGTGTTAGTTGAGCGCAGAAAGTATTCAGTGGAAAGTGGTTTAAAAGCCAGTGGGACTCAGATGTGGTAACATGGATTGTTAAGATATACTGTTTCAGGTAGCTCATGTGAATCCGTTTTCTACTTTTACATTTGACATTTTAGGCATTTAGCAGACACTCTTATCCAGAGCGACTTACAAAAAGTAGCAGTAAATTATTTTGAGCGACCGGAATCGCTCTTTGTAATGTGCCTAAGCACTTTGGCTTCAAGCTCCAGTGAACATGGTTTGGTCCAAATCTACGGAAAGGCAAAGGGAAATCAGAAAAATAAGTCAATGTTTTATAGATATTTTCTCTTTTGAAATGACACTCGCACTAGAATCCGCCTCTCTATCGTTATAAACCCGGTAACAAGAGAAAGAGAAAGGGAAAAAGGTAATGAAAGCGAATGACAAAGTGACCCTGTTCTGGAGTCTAGCAGAGTTTTAATTAGGGGAGTGCTGCTGGACCTTGGGGATGACAGTGATTGGCTTTGAAGGGTTCTGTCCTCAGTGATTACCCACAATGCAATGTGCATCACCCTCAACACACACATCTCCTCAAACAACCAGTGTGAAGGCTCATACTTTCAACCTGCACATTTAACACAAAGGGTTGAAATCAAATGAATGTTTTAAACTCCAATACATTTGTGCGGTGAAAAGTATCCAGACCTCACGCAAATTGATATTTATTTTTGTTCCAGTTGGATACTGTGCACACTACTGTACAGTATTGATTGTGTGTACTTTGTGATGGATCACTGCCAGGATCCTGCTGTTAACCAAATGGAAATTGGGACTAAATAGCCCATGTTTGTTTCAGTCGTTGTAAGGATGAAGATGAAAGTTGAAACCAAATCGTTCCTCTCATTACTTAATATAATATAATATAATATAATATATGCCATTTAGCAGACTCTTTTATCCAAAGCGACTTGCAGTAGTGAATGCATAAATTGTTCACTATATTTGGTCCCACACCCGAATCTGGCCAAAAGCAAATTTTGTACACACTTTGTTCCAAGTACTTGTCGCTAAATCATCTGCAATTACAGGTGTTCTCGTCCCCCATTGTTTCTCAGGAAACGTCCACACCCAGGTGGATGATAAGGTCGTACTCTATTCCGTTCTGCTCCATTACAAGGGTTCGGTAAAAACATCAGGAGCACGTGAAAGGTTTACTGACGTCACCCACACCCAAAAGCAGATTTTCTACACTCTTTTGAAAGGAAGCACATTGGGTTTTTTTGTCAAGAAAAGCTACTGCTTTTGATGAAATGCTGGACAACAGATCAAATAATGTCCCCGTGCTAGCAGCGAGATGTTGACAGGCGAACTGACAGCACAAATGGCTCTCAGCTCCGAGTGGCTGGCCGTATGGCGAAGCGTGAGTGCTCTCCAATCAAAGCCTCTCGCTAAACGCACACAGCGCTGCTACAACATCACAAAGACTCTGAAGAGTCTGTCACTGTCTATGTCAGCCTCGTCTGATTCCTGGAAATTCAAAGGAGGAAGTGATTACAGAAATGGGGGAAGAAATGTAGTGACAGCTCTGACACATCAACTGAAGCTTTTGTTAAAAAAAAATTAAATTAAATTAAATTAAATCAGGCTTCATTTCTTTTAATATTAGATTAGATTAGATTCAAATTTATTGTCATTGTACAGTACAGGTACAGTACAGCGAAAAGAAGTTTAGTATCTAACCAGAGTGCAAACATGACAGTAAGTGCTACAATACAGTACTATAGCAGAAGTTATAATGCTAACAGGCACAGTATTGAATAAATACTATAAAGGTAGTTAGGTTGCTATAATTTATATACAGACTAGTGCAGTTATGTATAGATAAGTACAGGTGAGTATAAATATATAAATATATGTATAGGTAGTACAGCAAAATTATAGAGAATTATACAAGGACTATATTACAATATTGTACATGGGTATGTGCAGAATGAAGGTATGACAGAGCTAGTGCGGGTAGTCAGGGGGGTATCCAGAGTCAGTGAACAGAGTTACTACATGAAGAGTAAACCATAGTATCCAGAGTCAGAGTATCCGGAGTGATCCAGAGTCTAGGTCAGGATACTACGGGGAGGTGGAGAGGGGCAGTCACTGGAGGGGGGTGAGGAGGCGATGAGGAGTTCAGGGAGATGACAGCGGAGGGGAAGAAGCTGTTCCTGAGTCTGCTGGACTTGGAACGAAGATTCCTGTAGCGCCTCCCGGAGGGGAGGAGGGCAAACAGTCCGTGGTTAGGGTGAGAGGAGTCTCTGATGATGCTCTGAGCCTTCCTCAGGCACCGTCTGTCGTGGATGGACTTGATGGCAGGGAGAGATGAGCCAGTGATGCGTTGGGCAGTTTTCACCACCCTCTGCAGTGTCTTCCGGTCAGAGGCAGTGCAGTTGCCATACCAGGCCATGATGGAGTTGGTGAGGATGCTTTCAATGGCACACCGGTAGAAGTTCACCAGGATCTGAGGAGATAGGTGGGCTTTCCTCAGTCTCCTCAGAAAGAAGAGACGCTGGTGAGCCTTCTTGACCAGTGATGAGGTGTTGAAGGTCCAGGAGAGGTCCTCGGAGATGTGGACACCCAGGAATTTGAAGCTGGAGACACGTTCAACCTCCGCCCCATTGATGTGGACGGGGCGTGAGCGACAGCCTAGTCTTCCTGAAGTCCACGATGAGCTCCTTGGTCTTCTTGGTGTTCAGTGCCAGGTTGTTGTCGGCGCACCACGCCGCCAGGTGCTGGATCTCCTCCCTGTAGGCCGTCTCATCGTTGTTTTTGATGAGGCCCACCACCGTTGTGTCGTCTGCAAACTTGATGATGGTGTTAGTATCATGCATAGGAGTGCAGTCGTAGGTGAAGAGGGAGTAGAGAAGGGGGCTCAGCACGCAGCCTTGTGGAACGCCGGTGTTCAGGGTTAGGGTGGAGGAGGAGAGGTTGCCTATCCTAACAGACTGGGGTCTGTTGGTCAGGAAGTCAAGGATCCAGTTGCAGACGGAGGGGATGATGTCCAGGTCCTTGGTTACCACAAGGTCACCAAGCTTGGAGATGAGTTTGGATGGGATGATGGTGTTGAATGCTGAGCTGAAGTCGATGAACAGCATTCGCACGTGAGTGTTGCTCTCGTCCAGGTGGGAGAGGGCCGAGTGTAGCGCGGAAGAGATGGCGTCGTCCGTGCTCCTGTTCTCACGGTAGGCAAATTGGTGTTTGTCGAGAGATGGTGAGAGGCCAGATTTGAGGTGAGCCAGGACCAGCCTCTCGAAGCACTTCATGATGGTGGAGGTGAGTGCAACAGGGCGGAAGTCATTGTGGCTCGTCATGGAGGAGTGTTTCGGCACAGGCACGATGGAGGTGGTCTTGAAGCACGCTGGGACAGTTGCCTGGGCTAGAGACCGGTTGAAAATGTCAGTGAACACCTCCGTCAGCTGCTCAGCACAGTTCCTGAGCACCCGGCCAGGGATGCCATCAGGCCCAGCTGCCTTACGTGCATTAGTCCTGCTCAGTGCGATGAACACATCCGTGGGGGAGATAGTGAGGGGTTTGGAGATCAGCAGGGAGAGCAGCCCTGGTGGCGTCTCCCGGCTGTCTCTATCAAAGCGGGCATAAAAGTTATTGAGTTCATCAGGGAGGGAGGGGTCAGTTGCAGGGGGGGAGTTGTTGGAGGGTTTGTAATCCGTCATGGCCTGGATGCCCTGCCACATGCGTCGGGATCATTGGTGTTGAAGTGATCCTCAACCTTGAGCTTGTGGCTGTGCTTGGCCTGCTTGATAGTCCTGTTCAGGTCAGCCCTGGCTGAGCAGTAGGCCCGCCTGTCACCAGTTCTAAAAGCGGTGTCACGTGCTTTCAGCTGTAAGCGGACCTCTCTGCTCAGTGTGTTTGACTTTAAACATTGGAAAAAAAGAAAAACCTTATCTACAGGCATTATCTATACCACTGCCTCTGTTCTTTGCGCCAATTTACTTGCAAACATGCTTCATTCTTCATTCTGTTCATTTGTTCCTGCGTTGGCTGTGCCTCTTGCCTCTCTCAGCAGTTTTAGGGGCGTATCCGGCCCCCTGTGCCTGTGGCTCCGCTGCCTTTGATGTGCGGCCCAGAAGACCCTGCGGAGGAACCTCAGAGCACCGGAGACTGCAAGGCCCCCCTCGCTCCCCCCAAACCTCCAAATTACTGCATCACGGTCCATTAAACCCGGTCCTTCAAGAAGATTACGGTGAGTCCAGAAAATGCCTCGTGGACACGGAGGTGAAGGAATGGCGGTGTCAGGGGGAATTACTCTCAGCGAGCTGCGTTGCTCGGGCATGGAAACGCAAGGACGTTGTTATTTATTTTTATTTTGTAATTTGGCTCCAGCCCCCCCGACCCTGACCAGGAATAAGCGGCTTAGATAATGGATGGATGGATGGATGGATGGATGGATTTTTCATGTCAATCCCCCCATTCGTATTGTGAGTTCGCTGCCGTAGCCCTGAGACCGGCAGTGACAAAGGCGAAGCATCGTCTCCTCCGAGATGACACCCGCCAGGCCGTCGACTATAACTCCGGTACACAGAGCCACTCCAATACATACACAGCAAACTTCATGTCGGCTTCCTTCCCCCCCATGCATGGTCCCTCCACCCTCCCCGGGGGGGACAGCCAATCGCCGCCCCCTAGTGGCGCTCCCGGTCAGAGCCGACTCTGGTGCGGCCGGTGTAATTGAATCCCGGTCGCAGTGGCCAACGTCGAACGTTGAAACCGCTAGATCACCCGGGACCTCAGGTAGGTGGCGGCCACGGCGACGTCGGTTTCCCGTGGCCCGGAAGACGCATGACATTCGTGTAGGCAGAGCTGGCAGGCCCGTCCAGCGTGCTGTTGGCACACACGCATCTGTGAGGGCCTCATTAATCCAAAATGCATGGCTAATCACCGCTAATGACCGGCTTGCGTTTACTTCCGTTCGCTTCTCCATTAGCTCTGCACAGCCATCAGTCTGCGAGGCAGAGCTGGGAGCGTGTTATGCTTTGCGCTGGCGTGCTGACGGTCTGCGTGTGTTTGCTTACGGCGAGTATATATTCACTCTATAGTGTTTGTGTGTTGTTCCTGTTGTGCCACTGTTCTTGTCTCATCATTGGTTGTTGTCCATCCCCCCCTTCCCCTTGCTAATGCAGGGGTAACCGTGAGTGTGTGTCGTATGTTGTTCAGTGCCCTGGGTGACGTTACTATCTCTGTGGCATGTTCTCTTCCACTTGTTAGAAAATAACATGGCTAATAAAGCTGGTATAGAAATATGTTGGCTAATAATATCTGGTATATAGAAATATGACCCTGTCTCGGTGTAGTTAATCCGATGCGAATACTACACTACACAGCAGGAAAGGTAATGCTGTAAGATGTGTGTGTTTGATGCGGGGTGTGAGAAGGGCCTGTGTGCGTTCATCAGTGGTGTAATGTGTGTGTAATGTCATTGTGTGTTTTGCTTCTTGATGTCAGAGCAACCAGATTTCAGGGTCACGTAAACGGGGAATTGATTTCCAGGAGTAATGAATCAATTCCAGTTTGCTGAGTTGAATCAAATGCTGTATGTGGGGGGGTTGGCAGGTTAGTACTAAGCGATGTGAACTGAAGCTTTAATGAGTTTGGAAAGTAAATGGAAAGATGGTGACAAACTAGAGCGATGAGGTCTGTGGCCCGTGGATTTCAGCGTGCTCTGTGATTGGTCGGCCATGATGAGAATGTTGGGTACATACACCGTTGGGCCAGGTTTACCAGCACTGCTGTGAGACATGCTTGTCATGCTATTGATATGTATTGAATTGTTTTTATTTTTGTCTCGTGTTGTCTTAGTAAATGTACCCAGGACTCCCTGGAAAACAGTATTATTACTGAGTGGACTATCCTGGTGAAATAAAGTTGAACTGAACAGAAAATCATTTAGCATTGCGTGTATTCAACAGCTCACAATTATATGGTTCTATCTGACATGTCTTGCAAAAAACTAAACAAAAACCGTGTTCACATGACAATGCTCGTTGCCCTGGGGCCTGTCTCACGAAGCAGGATTAGTGGGCTAGTGAGCTAACTTTGGGCTTAAGCCTGGGTTTTCAGTCTCACGGCTGTGTTGAACTTCCTTCGTGAGACTGATCTTATGCTGTACAATGGGATAAACACCTGGGATTACTTTTATTATAGTTTATCATAGAACATGCATAAATCGTGAAAATTAAATGAATCGTGAAAATCATAAAGCTTGTTATCTCAAAACTAAACCATCTGCAGAGAGAACGCTTAGATTCTAACCTCTTGTAACCGCAAGAAAACAGGCATTCTCAAATTGTTCCCAAAATAGCGCTGTCATGGTGTTCTGAGAATGTAACCCTTTGGAAAGAGAAGAACAGAAAATAATATGTGTTGATATTTTCCACTTGAAATGGGTTCTTTTGTATAAAAAAAAATATATATATTTTTAAAAATCAAAGCAGTCCAGGAATTTAAAGCATCTGTAAGACAATCATTGGTGATTCTAGGCTTTGACCTTTAGGGGGCGCTCAGCCCCCAATGAGAATGTGAGATGTACACATGCAAAGCACAAGCCTACATTTTAAATTAATGTACTGTTACATTCCCCAAAACAAAAACGTATTGTAAGTCGCTCTGGATAAGAGCTAAATGCTTAAAATGTAAAATGTAAAAACACCACAATGGTGGTCGCTCTCAAAATTGAAATGCCACTCTCTGTCCCTGCAAGTAATAATGTTTTTTAGAAAACAATGACTAACATTTTCATGGGGGCTGAGATGAAAGACAGGGGGGCTAAATAGGGTCTAAAATCACCACTGATTGGCACTCAGGTGTGAGCTTGTCGCCGCCCCCCGTCATGTGACCAGAGGGGACTGAGCTAATTGGAGGCTCTGCCATGCGGGTTCCCATGGTGACCTCCTGACTCCTGGCCCGTCCAAACAAGCTGTTGCTCTTCACCTCACACCCTCCCATCAGCAGTCCGGTCACGCACAAACTAAGAATGAAGTACGCAAGACGTATAAAAACCCAACTCTGTGGTTTCACCGCATTGGTTATCGTACGTGTTGTTTGCATAATGGAAAAATCTATTCCATTATGCACGTGGGGAAAGAAAGATTCACAGACATGGCTATTGAACCAACAATTTAATGATGCATTTAAATAAAATGAAATTGAATGCTTTATTTTTTCCCCCGCACTCCCTGGGTTTCCTCTTATTTTATTATTTAGTTATTTTATGATTCCGTATTCCTCGCTGGTGTAGTCTTGTGTTTCGATGATGTTTTGTGCAGGTCGGTTAATGTACGTTGTGATCAGTGTGACAGCCTGCTTCCTGCACACACTGGTTCTGTCCACGAATTCCCAAACGGCTGACAACACTGGCGCGAAAGATCTGAAACGCCTTTCGATAGAGGCTCGTTTCCACAAAATAATTTTATTGATAGTAAAAAATATAACAACTTGCACAAGCATACCGCAACGACAGAAACACGTTTCAACTGCTTGTAAACCGTCTGGAAATGAGAAAATAAAAATAAACCACATACCAAATCTACACTACGCATAAGCCGTTTCACAAAAATAGCATATCTTATAGTTCATTGTGCTCTGCCCATTGGTCTGTACTACGTTCCACAGCATTGAAATTATTAAACATTTTTTACCTCATTCACTGAAATGTAATGGGGAGAAATATATCCATGAATAGATTTAGGTGAAGTTAGTTTTATTTCCGTTGTGTCTGTATTACCAGACTATGTACAGCTAGTTAGCAGCAGCAGGTTGTAATGGTTGTAACTGAGGTTGCTGGTTCGATTCCCAGGTGGGGGCACTGCCGTTGTACCCTTAAGCAAGGTACTTAACCTGAATTTGCTTCAGTAAAAATATCCAGCTGTGTAAATGGATTGTACATAAAGGAATGTCAATTGTGTAAGTCGCTCTGGATAAGGGCGTCTGCTAAAATGCCTAAACATTTTAAATGTAGCAGGGAAATATTTTTTAATATACGATTGAGCTAGGAGTTTTATATGGTCACCATCTCCCAGAGACAAACTGTTCTTGAACAATGTTACACTACTAAAAGTGTAAATGACTTGTCTTCTTATAAAGAAGAGTTGTACATAGAGTATATATATATATATTTAAATGAGACTTTAAATGCATGGTCCCTCCACACAACTTTACCAGATAATGGAACTGGCACAAAATACTTAAGATGTACTTTGGCTGAGTGAATTGGCTTTATGGATAAAAATAAAAATATCCCAAGCATGATTTATACATTCCAGAAGTCCACAGAAGGCACACATCACTTATCTTGGATGCTCCCCGAATCCCTCCGAAGCTGAATAGTTTATGTGCCTCTTGTAGAGCGCTATGCTTTTTGAACAGATGAAAGGAGGGAGGTTTGTCACAAATGAGAATCTTCAAGAAGTGGCCGGAGAGAAATGGGAAGATGATTCCGGTGTGTGAATCGAGTCTGCTTTGAGTAGGCCACATATCCAGTTATCCGTCCGTCTGGCGTTATTCGATGTGGACTTTGTTGTTTTGTTTGGAGGGCCCCTGTGTCATGTGACTGCCCGGTCCGACATTTTCCCATGGATCACCGGGCAGAATGGGCCCCTGGCAACGGCCTTGCTGGGCGGGGCTGGGGCCGTGATGCCATCTGCCAGTGCGTGGGAAGCATTCACTCGGGGGCCAAAGAGCACTCGCTGTGTGACATGCCACTGCCTCGCCCTGCCAGTGCTGGCTCGACACTCCTGAGCCCAGGGCCAGCGTTACGGCACAGTCTCCATGACTGAGTGTGGGATAAATAATGTGTGTGTGTGTGTGTGTGTTTCTGTGCTGTTCTGTGCTGTTCTGTGTGTGTGTGTGTGTGTGTGTGTGTGTGTTTGTGTGTGCTGTTCTGTGTGTGTGTGTGTGTGTTTCTGTGCTGTTCTGTGTGTGTGTGTGTGTGTGTGTGTGTGTGTGTGTGTCTGCATGTGAGTGAGTGAGTGTGTGTGTGTGTGTGTGTGCCTGCATGTGAGTGCCTGTGTGTGTGTGTGTGTGTGTGTGTGTGAGTGAGTGTGTGTGTGTGTGTGTGTGTGCGCCTGAAAAGTACATTCGTTTAGAATTTAAATGAAAGAGCCAAGCTAGTATGGCATTGTAAAGTCAACATATGATTGGAGAGTGAAATCAATTCGACAGCCTCGAGGAAAAAGCCCGTTTTGAACATTGAAGGGACATTGCATGAGCTAGAGCTCTCCTCTACTAAAGGAGACTTCTCCTTTCTCCTGCAGACAGGAAAACAAGGTCAAAACAGCTGTGCCGTGTGGACAATGATGTCACTTTACAGTACATAAATCTTTGGCATGCATTATTATTGAAATTGAAATGACTGCAGTGCTGCAGCCAAGTCCGAATCATGCTCGACAACTACCCTGAACTGAAACCTTGACTTTACATTTAAAAATCTGCTTATGGCCTTTTAGAACAAATTTAAGAAATGTTAATAGTGCGGTAGATGCTGAACGTATCAAAGGTTCCACTTGTTTGCAGTTTTTTTAAAAATTCTTTTTAATTTCAGATTTTCCCCAGTGGCCAGTTGTACCCTCTGTTTCTTAAAATATCCCCCCCCTCGTTTCATATTTACAGTGATCATCTGATTCCTTAAGAAATTAATATTCATATTGAACTACAACTCCCATGAATAGCCAATGGTAAGACCTGCAGTTGTAGTTCAATTTTGTACTTATCATGGTCACTCAGACACCCCAACCGCTTTTTAAAGGTTTTAATTGTTATTTTATTCAATTTGATGAGGGAAAGTTCACCTCTCGTGAAAGCAAATGGCTTCCGATATGGAAATCTGTCCCGGAAATTCACGGTATCAGGGCAGCTGATAAGGAAATGCTGGTTATTAGCATTGATCTGAATGGGCCACTGCACCCCCTCCCACCCCACACACACACACACACACACACACACACACAGACACACGACTGACACATTGCACAGATGGGTGCACAAAATAAAAATGTTTGGGTTTGGGATTCCGTTACCATGGTACTGAGGATGGCAGGAGTGTAACGAAAAATGACATTCTGCAGTGTGTGTGTGTGTGTGTGTGTGTGAGAATGAGAATGAGTGCGTGTGAGTATGAGTGTGTGTGTGTGTGTGTGTGTGAGTGCGTGTGTGTGTGCGTGTGTGTGTGTGAGTATGAGAATGAGTGCGTGTGTGAGTATGAGTGCGTGTGTGTGTGTGTGTGTCTGTGTGTGTGTGTGTGTGTGTGTGTGTGTGTGTGAGTATGAGTGCGTGTGTGTGTGTGTGTGTGAGTATGAGTGCGTGCTAAATGAGAAAATAAAAGAGCAGCCAAAGGGAACTTAATGGAAAGGAAAAGAACATCATGATACCAGAGCGCTCCCCAGTGTGTCTTACTCAAAATGAGCTCAGCAAAGAGATTAATGGAAAGGAAAAGAACATTTTACCAGAATTTTTGTTTATTCAAAAGTTATGTATGTATGTATGTATGTATGTATGTATGTGTGTATGTATGTGTGTATGTATGTGTGTGTGTGTGTGTGTATATACGTGTACATCTTCACATTGGCATCCATTTTACATTCTTGACGTTTACATTTTCTAACAGTTTTTGTGGCATAATACAGCTTTAGGTCTAGAAGTGGGCAGCTACAGTGTCTCAGTCTCTATCAGGCGTTCTCTGCATTAATAACATGCTGCAGACAGCATGCGGTCACAGAAGATCATCATTCTATTCGCTACCAAAATAAGATTCAAAATAATCATTAAAAAACCGCAACCGCTTCCGTATATTGCATCCCTTTGATGTTTTGCCAGCTGAGAGGTTATTATGTGACTGTTATCTGCTTAATTACTGCATGTTTTCATCCAAACCTTGGACGTGTGAATACGAATGACCCTTAACTACAGTCACTGAGATCCATTCCCACAGGAACGTTGTCTCAACGCTGGAAGTGTGCGGTGAGACGAAGCTTCTCGCATTCCCGGAGGACTCAATACTCATAACCTCGCTGTTCCGTCACATTTGAGGAATACTTACACCACTTGTGCCCACGGCCAAAACACAAACAGAGCAGCAGTAGCGGGAGGAGAAGAAGAACAATCAGTTTCTCGTCCTCCTCCTCTTCCTCATCCTCCTCCTACGCTCCTCCGCTGTGTCCAGGGAGCGGTTGGAGGCGGGTTGAGGGAGGGGGCTAGCGGAGCTACATAGTCCTGCCCAAACACAAAGCAGCAGTAGTACCAGGAGAAGAAGAAGAAGAAGAAGCCTTTTCTCGTCCTCCTCCTCATCCTCCTCCTACGCTCCTCCACTGTGTCCAGGGAGCGTTGGAGGCGGGTTGAGGGAGGGGGGTTAGCGGTTAGCTACACGTAGTCCTGCAGGCTGTACCCGGCCCTGCTGTCCTGTCCCGGGGGAGCAGCAGTCTGCAGGGGTCCACTGTACTGCTGCTCCTCTTGCAGCTGCTCCTGGTGGAGCTGCTCCCCCGTGTGGAGGGGCTCCCTGCGCTGCTGCTGCTGCTCCTGGTGCAGGGGGGGCTCCGAGCGGAGCTGTGGCTGGTGGGGGTGCTGCTGCCACTGCGGGGGCTTGTCGGGCGAGGGGGAACAGCAGGTCCTGCCGCGGCCGCCCCCTCCCTCTCCCTCTCCCTCTCCCCCTCCCCCTCCCCCTCGCCCTCCTCCCTCTTCCCCGGGCAGGACGTGCAGAAGATGGAGCCGCCGGCGAACAGCAGCCCGGCGGAGACGAAGGCCACGTAGACGGCGCCGCCCGGCTCGAACTTGCTGCTCTCGGGCACGCTGGCGTCCAGGAAGCTGGAGATCACCTCGTTGGTGAACCAGGAGGCGGGCACCAGGCACAGCGCCCCCGCCAGGACGAAGCAGGCGCCGCCCGCCACCGCCGTGCGCCCCTTGGCCCGCCGCCCGCCGCCCCAGCGGGTGCACTTGAGGCCCAGCGAGGCCAGGCAGAGGCCCAGGGCGGCGAGCACGCAGGACAGCACCATGGTGGTGCGCGCCGTCTGCAGGTAGGCGGGCAGCGACAGCACGCTGTACTTGAGCGTGCAGCTGAACATGCCCGTGCTGTACCAGGTGCAGTCCATCCACAGGCCCTGCATCTGCGAGATGGCCGTGATGATGTTGGAGCCCACGTCGGCGCTCACCTTCCAGTTGGGCAGCAGGGTGGCGACCGTCGCCCCGAACACGCCCAGCAGGGCCAGGACGAAGGCCAGGATCTGCATGCCGGAGGACGCCATGGCGACGATCCCCCCCCCCTCACCGCCGTCCACCCGCCTTCACTTCACCTGGCCCCCCCGGCTCCGCTCCGCTCCGCTCCCGCTCCCCCCCTCGACCCCACCCCCTCCTCTGGCCTCGCCAACGCAGGACGCTGGTGGTGGAGAACTGGTGAGCGCTGGGCTGTGGGAGACAACGAGAAAGAGGGGGACGGAGACGAGACGAGACGCGAGGGGCCTGGTCACCGGGAGAGTCACTGTGGGGGGGGTTTGAAAAAAATTGAGGTTTGCTGTTTGTGCACGCTCCTGATCGGGCTTCGTTTGGACCGAGAGATCCCGGCTTCGGTGAGCAGCTGCTGGAGAGGATGAATGAGTTTGTGGCGTTGTCTGTGAGGTTCTGTGTGTGTCTGTCTGTCTGTGTGTGTGTGTCTGTGTGTGTGTGTGTGTGTGTGTGTGTGTGTGTGTGTGTGTCTGTCTGTCTGTCTGTCTGTCTGTCTGTGTCTGTCTGTCTTTGTTTGTCTGTGTGTCTGTGAGACTGTGTGTGTGAGAGTGTGAGAGAGTGTGTGTGTGTGAGTGTGTGCGTTTAAAGCTGCAGGGTTCCCCCATGTAAGGGGGAGGAGGGGGTCTAAGCTGCTCTGTCACAGCTCGCTTCACAGTGACATCTGCAGGTAAATGGTTCTGCTGAAATATTTCCCACAATTCAGACGTGCACCATCTGGGGTGTTTAAACATTCTTACCCTTATTAACCCCCTTCCCTCCCCCCTCCCTCAAAGAGCACGGTGTGATATCCCCACACACCACTGCAGCGGCCCTCCCTCCCTCACACACACACACACACACACACACACACACACACACACACACACACACACACAAGGGAACAGGCGTGCACTCAAAGTGAAATAAGGGCTGAAGAGTAACGGTAAATCCTTACCTCCTGGCCGCTGGTGGTGCGAGCGCTCTGTGGTGCGTCCGGTTGCTTGCGGTGATTTCTGCACACGCACAAAGACAAACACAGAGTGGAGGGGTTCAGAGCGTAGCCAGTCACATCCATCCCCATCACCCACTTCCTTAGCAACAGTGCGTTAGACTGGAAGACACAGCGCTCGTTTACTCGCGCGCCGGACTGGAGCGGGAGAGAGAGGCGTTTATCTCCTCAGCGCCCGAGGAGAGAGGCGTCACACAATTCTCAATTCCCTGCATTGCTGCTGCTGCTGCTGCTGCTGCTAACTCACAATCTCTGTGATATATTGCGTTTGTGCCTGGTGGGAAAAACCTTCCTTAAAATGGATGAATATTGCCTCCAAATTTTTTTTTTCCCCCAAGTCAGTGGTTTTTTTCTGTAGGTAGAACCCGCTGACAACGGAAATTTTTGCTGAGTGTAAACAGAGCTGGTTCTGTGGTTCTGTGTGGCTCAGTAGGTAGAGCATGGCGCTGACAATGCTTAGGTTGTGGGTTTGATTCCCATTGGAACCACATTTGCTGAAAAACGTATGCATTCACTACTGTAAGTCGCTTTGGATAAAAGCGTCTGCTAAATGGCGTACATGATATTATTATTATTATTATTATTAGCTGGCCGTCCTCATAAGTTGTGCTGTCAGAACGCAATGTGCTGACCTCCCAACATCTCCCTTCTTGTCCAGCTTGGCAGTTGGCAGGTAGGTTAAAAAGGTGGCATCCAGTAACGACAGAAAATATGAACTGAATACCGACAGTGCTGGGGAAACTATCGCTACACAATACATTTTGTCGTTGATGACAAAGAATATAGCATAACGAGCTTCTCTTGACTTAAAATAATTCACTGTTTTGTGCGCAATTCAGAAAGTAGACCCTGTGTAGCTGCCACGGTGTTGTTGGACGTGAGAATGAGGCTCTCTGAGCAGGAGCGTGTGTGTGTGTGCATGTAGATGTGTGTGTGCATGTAGATGTGTGCGTGTAGGTGTGTGTGTGTGTGTGTGTGTGTGTGTATATAGGTGTGTGTAGGTGTGTGTGTGTGCATGTAGATGTGTGTGTGTGTGTAGGTGTGTGTGAGCATGTAGATGTGTGCATGTAGATGTGTGTGTGTACATGTAGATGTGTGTGTGTAGGTGTATTAGAGATAGCCTGCACCTTTGACCCTAGCCTAGAGGAAGCCTTTATGACCAAGGTCATTAAATACCAACCACTCCTAAATACCATCTCAGAGCTAGGCTATAGGTGCAGACTATTTGTTTTCATATTTGGCAGCCTAGGACTGTTGGTTGTTAGAGGGTTTCAACAACTTGGGATGCCCAAAAAGGGGGCTAAAAGGCTAGCTAAATATTGTGCTGTCTCTGCTATCATTGGCAGCTGCCATGTATGGCGGAGACGTTGCTACTTATACCCATGAGAAATGAGTGGTGTGTTTTTGTATCTTGAAGACCTATGCCATGACTTTGTGAATGTAACTTTTCTGCACCTTCAGTATTTGTGTCCTTGTATGCTTTTCTTTATGTGGACATAAATAAATTGTTAAAATGTGTGTGTGTGTGTGTGTGTGTGTGTGTGTGTGTGTGTGTGTGTGTGTGTGTGTGTGTGTGTGTGTATAGGTGTGCGTGTAGGTGTGTGTGTGTGTGTGCATGTAGATGCGTGTGTGTAGGTGTGTAGGTGTGTGCGTGTGTGCGTGTATGTGTGTCTGTGTGTGTGTGTAGATGTGTGTGTGTATATGTATGTGTGTGCGTGTGTGTGTGTGTGTGTGTGTGGATGTCTGTGGTGAGATGGTGCAATATGAAGTGTATTAATAATGCAGGTAACATGTGCTGAGGGGGTGACAGTGTGACGCCGTGATGTGAGAGGACATGGCAGCTTATTTTAGAGGTGCTCTTTATTCCTCTCACCCGTGAATGGACGCAGAACCATTTCGTGAAGGAAGCGCTTTTACGTGCACTCATTTCAATTCTTCGCTTGATTTCAATGGATTTTTAAATGGATTTTCTGTGTGTGTGCAGATTTCCATGTTGTAAAGCCACTTGGTGTTCTCCAATCATTGTTTTGAAAGTGTTTTATGTATCGCCATTATAAAAACTGTCACAGGGCCATGATAGCTTTCCGATACCTTGTTGTGACAAGGATGGCGAGGATATAACATGTGGACATTGGCCTGGAGATGTTCTGATTGTTGTTGTCTTGTGGGAGCTGTTCTGAGATCAGTGATCAGGGTGACACTATAATCCTCCTGACACCAAACATTGACAGCTCAGCTGTTCTGAGATCAGTGATCAGAGTGATAGTATAATCGTCCTGACACCAAACATTGGCTCGACGACGTTCCTTTGATGCTTTGAACGTTAAGAGAAACATTATTGACATTGTGCGTAGCAGAGAATACAGAGAGGGGCACTGTATGTGCAATGTTCAATAATAACTAGTTCGCTGTTGTATATAAATACGGTCAGACTGGAATGTGAAATTAATTATTCAACTGATGCTCTCATCCTCTGTCTGTGTGCCATTTCTTTTTACCCTCCATACAGTGAACAAACCCTAAAGGTGGTTCTGGTTCTGTGTGGCTCAGTAGGTAGAGCGTGGTTCTGTGTGGCTCAGTAGGTAGAGCGTGGTTCTGTGTGGCTCAGTAGGTAGAGCGTGGTTCTGTGGCTCAGTGGTAGAGCGTGGTTCTGTGTGTCTCAGTAGGTAGAGCGTGGTTCTGTGTGGCTCAGTAGGTAGAGTGTGGTTCTGTGTCTCAGTAGGTAGAGCGTGGTTCTGTGTGTCTCAGTAGGTAGAGCGTGGTTCTGTGTGGCTCAGTAGGTAGAGCGTGGTTCTCAGTAGGTGAGCGTGGTTCTGTGTAGCTCAGGGTAGAGCGTGGTTCTGTGTGACTCAGTAGGTAGAGCACGGCGTTGACAACGCTTAGGTTGTGGGTTCAATTCCCACTGGGACCACATATACTGATATAAAATGTATGCATTCACTACTGTAAGTGGCTTTGGATAAAAGCGTCTGCTAAACAGCACATCTATCTATGTCTATATCTATCTAAAGTGGGAGGAACATCCCCCCCCCCCCCCCCCCCTCCAAACCCCCAGACGTGCGCAGCCCCGTGTCCTGAGATTAGATTACTGAATTGGGGGCACATTTTTGCCCAGGGCAGATTTTTTTTTCTCCGGGAGCGTGGGAAGCAGTCGCTCCTCCGGTACAAGCATTCTTGAAGTGGCTGTGGGGCCACAGCTACCCCCCCCCCCCTGTGGCTGCTCTACACTGCCGGAGTCATGTAGGCAGCCCGCTGCAGGAGGTGTTGGCATGAATGTATTCATCCCCCTCAGGAGACTCACGGAGAGCTTTTATAGAGCGTTTATTCTGCAGCTCGCCGTACCTGGAGTTCTACACGGCGCCTTTCCCGTAAAGATGCTGTTTAATGCGGAAAGGCATCGCCCCTTTTGTTGTATACTGTATAACCAAACCCACATGCATGTATACCTACACACACACACACACACACACACACACATACACAAACACACACATCTACATCTACACACACACACAAACCCACACAAACCTATACACTATCTATTATATACTATATATATATATTAAACATTGCACAGTTAGTGTTTATATATAATATATATGTATACTTATATATAAATATTAAAAATAATCTATTTTGTTTTTGATTCAATTAGAAAGTTTGATTGAGTCCTCAGCAGCCTGCCCAGTGGAGAGTACATTGTTTGAAGTAGACCAACATAGTTACAGTACCGTAGCAGGTATCAAACCATTGTGTTTTTGGAAGACTTGTCAGCGCATAGGTCAAGAAAATGGTGCTTGTGTGAATTTCCTGTCTTTTTGCCAACCATTATCTCTCACTTAAAACGTAGTTTTGCTTCAGAAAGTTTTAGGATGAAACAGGTGGCCAACAAAATTTCAAAGAACACGACGACTTTGGTGAATTTCCTCTTATAAATAGTCAATGCTGAGCTTAATTGCGTCGGCAGGTAATTCCTATTCTGTGTAGAATAGGTCTCCCTGGAGGTGATCATTACAACGGTGAGGGAAAGAGAGAGAGAGAGAGAGAGCGAGAGAGAGAGGCAGGTCACGGCTGAGGGAATTCAGATCCGTGGGCGCATTAACATGCAAGCGGAGGTCTGAAGTTTGCGGAGAATGTTTGAAGTCTTTCTCTCGAAAAGGGGATTAAAAATAAACCAGATATGCGAAGAATTTGTATTAGTCTGAATAAAAATGATTATGCAACCAGGCAATTTATAGTCCCCGATTCATCTGGAACTCATTAGAGTTAATGCTGTGTTTGTTGTTCTCTCTTAAAAAAGGCATGTTCATGCAAGACTTTGAAACTCTTTCATGCCCAACAGTCCTTTCGCACTGAGAGAGAAACCAGGGAGAGTTGGAGACTCAGGAGACAGAGCGACCAATTTAAACAAGCGCAATCAAGTCCGTAAAGTAAATAAACTATCTATTTATACATATATATATATATATATATATATACATAATTTATATATATATATATATATATATACACATAATTTACAATTTATCTTTGGTATTTCCTGGTAGAACTAAGGACCACCGTTCCACAAATCTTTATTATTTTTATTAAATATATATATATTATTTTTTAAGTGTCCCTGAAAGAATTACAGTGGTATTGAAGGGACAGAAAAGATGCACGTGCTATACTGCGCATTCATTAGTTTGATGTTATTCTTCACAAAGGGTCACAGTAGCTGTACAATATGTAGTACAACGCCTTAATGTCCTTATGCATCACAGAAGAATATGTAAAGGACTTTTACACAGCAGCAGCACACACACACACACACACACTACACACGCACACACTCACACTCACACACACACACACACACAGAGCACACACACACACACACTAAAATGATATGCATTGTCAGCGTCTTGTTTGTATGCAGTGTTGTCCTTGTGTTTGTGTTTAGTGCAGGTACTGTGGCGGTAGTAGGCAGCAGTGTGGTATAATGGTTAGGGAACTGGGCTTGTAACGTTAAGGTTGCAGGTTCAATCCCCAGGTGGGACACTGCCGTTGTACCCTTGAGCAAGGTACTTAACCTGAATTGCTTCAGTAAATATCCAGCTCTATAAATGGATTGTATGTAAAATAAATGTAAACTGTAAGTCGCTCTGGATAAGAGCGTCTCCTAAATGCCTGTAATGCCTAATGTACTGTCTGTCTCTCTGCATACTATGTGTAGATTGTATTTTCAATTATTTTAATGGTTGTATGTACGAGCGGCACGGTGGTGCAGTGGATAGCACTGTCGCCTCACAGCAAGAAGGTCTCGGGTTTGAATCCAGGCCGGGGGCCTTTCTGTGCGGAGTTTGCATGTTCTCCCCGTGTCCGCGTGGGTTTCCTCCGGGTACTCCGGTTTCCTCCCACAGTCCAAAGACATGCACGTTAGGCTAATTGGAGAGTCTAAATTGCCCGTAGGTATGAGTGTGTGAGTGAATGGTGTGTGTGTGCCCTGCGATGGATTGGCGATCTGTCCAGGGTGTATTCCTGCCTCTCGCCCGGAACGCATGCTGGGATAGGCTCCAGCCCCCCGCGACCCTGACCAGGAATAAGCGGCTTAGATAATGGATGGATGGATGGATGGATGGATGGATGGATGGTTGTATGTACATGTAGGCTATTTGTTTCTTTTTTAACTAGCTGCCTGCCCCAGGGACTACAGATGACAGCATTCTTGGCTAACTCTGGCACATTTGCAGAAATGTTATCAATGTGCACTGTCCCTGTCAAATAAATAAATAAATAAAATGGACTAAATCATGTTACGAAAAAGGTTCACTGCGTGAAAATTCATTATCAAGGTTTAAGGACTTAGTTCTTGAAGTGTGGGGCGCCTTGGGGTGAGATCTTCCAGTCTTTTAAATGCAAAGAAATAAATAAAAAAGTCCGCATTTTAAGTCGATCGATGAAAGAAATCGACGTTTTTAAAGGTGAACGTTCCCACATTATAAAGGCTCGCCGAGTTCGATAGTCGGTGTGGATTGAGTTACAGCGACGCAGCACGCGAAGCACATTGTTAACGGGCGGTAATGAATCAGGACGTCGCGCGCTGTAGGCTGCACGAGCTCGGGGCCACCACGGTGCTGCCTGCGCGAGGGGGCAGCCAGCGACGCTCCAGCCACGCTCTTAAATCATCAAGTGCGCGAGAATATAAATGACCTCATTACTCCCCGTAGATAGAAATGAAAGGCATTCTTTACTGTCGCCTGTCAATAGTGGAGGGTGCTCGGCTCTTTTCATTGGTACATTTTAAAAAGAGTATCTGCCAAGACGACAACAATAAAAAAAAATTTTTAAACGGCAAAAAAAAAAATATTAAGTGTCCGCGCGCGGTTGAAAAGACTGATTGAAGGCGAAGTGGATTTTTATTTTTTGTGTTAACGCAAGCGCGTTCCGTCGCGATTGATGTGGACTGTTCAGTGATTCAATGCTTTGCTATAGTCTCTGTCACGGCTATCCCTTTTTCAGCTGTCTCGGATGTGCTGCGCTTATATTTCACTGCGCTCAAACCCGATCTGGCGTCACAGACACAGGCTCCGTTTATTGATTCCAGTCAGCCGTTGAAATGAACAGCACCCACTGGTCAGCCCTTCTGCCGACATTAGGACAACACCGCACCGACACCGTAACAAACACAGGTGAAGTCTTCCATTGTAAAGAGAAATAATAGATTCGATTAGATTATACTTTATTAATCCCCGCAGGGAAATTGATTTGTCAATAGCAGCGTACAGACGCTAAAAACACGTGAAATAATCTCAGTGCACAGACCGATTTATTCAAAAAGGCTGGACATTCGCATTAGCCTATCGGATAGTCTGGAGCGGTAGCGGTACCGAAATTCGTTGCACTGCTAGATTTGGACCCGACCAACAGACCGCGGGAGTACCACGGGACCCAGAACACTCAGACCCAGGGTTCAACACTCCAGTAATGATACCACACATCGCGCTGCTGTCCACACCAACCAACGCGCCAAAATTCAATAATTAAAACCGCACAAATTTCCCACAGAAAGCGGACACACACACACACGCGCACACACACACACACACACACACACAGCCTGCTCTAGGACTCGCACTGCCTCCACTGCACATACCTGAGTGCTTGTACCTCTGGTCCCTCTCTGTGTGTCGCTGGGAGATGCTGCAGCCAGGACAGAAACTCTCTCCTCCCCTCTCTCTCTCTCTCTCTGTTTGTGTGTGTGTGTGTGTGTGTGTGAGAGAGAGAGAGAGTCAGAGAGTGCGCATGTGTTTGTGTGTGTGTGTGTGTGAGAGAGAGAGAGAGAGAGAGAGTGCGCATGTGTTTGTGTTTGTGTGTGTGTGTGTGGTGCGTGTACGTCCTGCGAGAGCCAGTCCAGTCCTGTGTATCTGTCCAGGAGCAGGAGAGGCAGGAGTGCGGACACGGCAGCGCACCTTACCAGGTGACTGCAGGTGGAGCGTGCGGAGGGCCATGGGCTCCAGGGCCAGCGGGATGAGGGAGGGAGGCACGCAGGCAGGCAGGCAGGGAGGCAGGCAGGCAGGCAGGCAGGCAGGCAGACAGGCAGGCAGGCAGGCAGGCACGCAGGCAGGCAGGCAGGCACGCAGGCAGGTAATCAGGCTCCACCGAAAGTCCTGGCAGCTCAGCGCAGATGGAGAAGACAGCTGTGGAGCTCCTGTTTTGTGTTGTGAGGACCCCTTTGTTGTGCACAAATCCCTTTATTGCCCAAAGTGAGAATGGAGAGAGGAGGAGGAGGAGGAGGAGGAGGAGACGAAGGTAGCTAGGAGAGTCTCTAAGGCGGGCGGGGGGGGCAGGCGGGGGGTTTGTAAGCAGAGGGGAGGATCTGAGCTCGGCTGGGTCTGGCACCGTTATTACTTCAACAGTTTGTCAGATTAGCTTAGTGCTGACAGGGGGGTGGGTGGTGAAGTGGGAACTGGAGCCAGTGTTCCCCCCAGAGGAGGGGAGCCAGGCCAGGGCAGCTCTGCCCCGCTGTTCCAGCACCCCTCCACAGCCCTCGGGCTCGGAGCCAGACGCTCTATTCTGGCTGCGTTCCGCTCGGCACACCGCACCGCTCACTCTGTGTCCTCGATGTCGTGGTCTCCTCTCCCCCCTGCAGGAGATGGGGCCGGGGGGGGGGGCTGTGTGATGTCGTCTCCGTGTCACTGTGCTGATGTTGTGCTGTGGCGTAACCGAATCCCCACCTCACGCTCCAGAGGGGCTGAATGTGTGGTCCCCCTCTCTCTCTCTCTCTCTCTCTCTCTCTCTCTCTCTCTCTCTCTCTCTCTCTCTTTCTCTCAGTGATGAAGACCTTTGTGTGTGTACTCCTCTCTCTCTCTCTCTCTCTCTCTCTCCCTCTCTCTCCCTCTCTCCCTCTCTCCCCCTCTCTGATGAAGACCTCCGTGTGTGTACTCCTCTCTCTCTCTCTCTCTCTCTCTCTCTCTCTCTCTCTCTGATGAAGACCTCCGTGTGTGTACTCCTCTTTCTCTCTCTGATGAAGACCTCTGTGTGTGTACTCCTCTTCCTCTCTCTCTCTCTCTCTCTCCCTCCCTCTCTCTCTCCCCTCTCTGATGAAGACCTCTGTGTGTGTACTCCTCTCTCTCTCTCTCTCTCTCTCGCTGGCTGGCTGCTGGTGCCGAGCCGTGGCAGGAACACAAGGCTTGTGTTAGTGGTGCTCCTGTGTGTGAGAGAGGGGAGGTGGGGTGGGGGCTGCTTTTATGGTCCTTCACAGACTGGTTACTGTGGCAACCAGAACTGGCTTGCCATCACATGTTGCGTCACCTATTTTCTTTTTTTCTTTCTTCCTTTTTTCTTAAAAAAAAATCCACTTCAGCCCAGTCCCACAAACTGCCTCAACCACCTGCTGTGTCCGTCTGTCCATCTGGTCTGTCTGTCTGTGTATTTGTGTGTGTGTGTGTTTTTTTGATCTTTTTAATCTGGTGCGGGTCCCTGTGTTTACTATATAGATATACTGTATATATTATTTTTTTGGGGGGGTGGGTTGTGTAAAATGCATATGCATGTTTGTGTGTGAATGTGTGTTTCACATGAGTATGTGTATGTGTATTCACATGTGTACAATGGTGTGTGTGTGTCTGGGTGCAGGCGTGCACACGTGTATATATGTGTGTGCTATATAGGTGTGTGTCTCTCTGTGTGTATGTGTGTGTGTGTGTGTATATATATGTGTGTGTGTGTGTGTTTGCGCGTGTGTTTGTATTGGTGTGTGTGTGTGTGTGTGTGTGTGTGTCAGTGTGGGGGCGGTGCGCTCCCCGTTGTTGTCCATGAAGTGAGCGAGGCAGTACCATGTGTCCTCAGGTGTAGATGATGGGCCCACCTCCACCTCCACAAACACATCATTTACATTATGACTGCTTTGTTTGTGGGCCCGCCTTCAGTGTGCCCCCCCACACACACACACACACACATACATACACACACACACAGACACACACCTATATAACACACAACAGCACACACACACACACCAATACAAACACACAAGGTCACACACACACACACACCAATACAAACACACACGGTCACACACACACACACACACACACAATACAAACACACGAGCTCACACACACACACACACACACACACACACTAATACAAACATACACGGTCACACACACACACTCACACACCAATACAAACACAAGCTCTCACACTCACACACACGCAAACACACATGAAAGATCATGATTGCCCAGATAACAACAGCAAGGACCAGGAGGAGAAAAAAACGAAGAAAAAAAAAAAAACAATTATGAGTCATATTGGAGTGCGGCACAGAGGCGGGAGAGAGCAGTTATGCCGCTGCAGTGGCGGCGTTGTGTGAGTGTGTGAGTGTGTGTGTGACCGTGTGTGTGTGTGAGTGTGTGTGTGTGTGTGTGTGTGTGTGTGAGTGTGTGTGACCGTGTGTGTGTGTTTGTGTGTGTGTTTGGGTGTGAGTGTGAGTGTGAGTGTGTGTGTGTGTCTGCGCTACATCTGCATTTGTGACACGAATCATGAGAAACGCTCCGGAAACAGAGGCACAAATCCCCCCGCCCCCGCCCCCGCCCCCGGAGACTAACCTAGCTGTGCCCAGGGCCGAGTGCGCTCTGGTGCGGTTCCTGTCCATCATCGCCCCCCCTGCTGTGAGCTGTGATGGACCACAATCTACACTCTGAGATTTGGGACAGTGCATCAATTCAGTATTTTCCCAAATATGTAAGAGTAAATGGCGGAGTGATCTTCATATGATCCAAGTCCATCTGAAATCTGAAGGAAAGCTTCTCATTAGATGATCTCCATTTTAGCCATTTAGTGGACGCTCTTATCCAGAGCAACTTAGACAGTTTATGTACTGCCCATTTATACAGCTGGATGTTTACTGAAGAAATTCAGGTTAAGTACCTTGCTCAAGGGTACAACGGTAGTGCCCCACATGGGAATTAAACCTGCAACCTCTGAATTACAAGCCTAGTTAATTTAACATTTTTACATTTTAAGCATTTAGCAGACGCTCTTATCCAGAGCGACTTACAAGATGTGCATTAATACATGGTAGGAACAATCATAGTTCGCGCAAGAGACCGGTGCAGTAATACAGCGATAGACATCATTGTTGACAGCTGCATACTATACCTGGAACACCGGGAAGGAAAAGGTTAGTAGATTAGGGGAGATTTGATTGAGGCTTTTAAATTTATTAAAGGAATTAACAAAGTGAACTTCAGGAAATTATTCAAGTTGAGTTCGGTTAGCAGAACGAGGGGGCATAAATGGAAACTGACAAAGGGTAAATTTCACACGGACACTAGGAAATATTTTTTCACACAGAGAGTGATCAATGCGTGGAATAGCTTGCCTGGACATGTAGTGGAGGCTGAGACACTAGGGGTATTCAAGGCTAGGCTCGATCCAGTGTTAGACACTCTAGCCTTTGGGTAAACTAAGCATTGTGAGCAGATTAGTGGTAGGAATGGGACGAGCAGTGTTGGGCTGAATGGCCTGTTCTCGTCTTCCCCTTATGTTATGTTATGTTATTATTATTATTATTTTTTAATACATTTAACAAAATGTATTCTGTTCACCATTATACTACAATGCTGTCACTACATATCAATGTTTGATGTTCATTTACCCCAAGGTAAGTCTATCCAAAACCCTGAAATACTCATACTCATAAGAAAATACACTTGAGATGAGATTCAGGGGAAAAAAATTAATTGCACAGTGGTTTCGCCATTCTGGCTCATTCTGCTGCTTTCTGACAAGGCCGGCGCAGCACCTTGGGGAAGAAGCTGAGTACGTAAGTAAACATTTGACTTGTGAAGCTCTTTTCCTCGGCTCAAAGCGCCGAAACCGTTGCGCTCCGCAGAGTCGGGAGGAAAGCTGATGAGGCAGCCATGAATGAAGCAGAGTAAGGGCCTCTCGGGTGGCCTAGCGGTTACAACGTTCGATGCTGGCCACTGCAACCGGGGTTCAATTCCACTGGCCGCGCCAGAGTCGGCTCTGGCCGGGAGTGCCACTAGGGGGCGGCGATTGGCTGTCCGCCCCAGGGAGGGGGGAGGGAAGCTGATGTGAGTTCGCTGCGTATAGGAGTGGCCCTGTGTGCATACCAGAGTTCCGGTGATCGCTTGAACAAACAATGATTGTTCTTACCATGTATAAACGCACATATTGTAAGTCGCTCTCTGTGTGGCTCAGTAGGTAGAGCGTGGTTCTGTGTGGCTCAGTAGGTAGAGCGTGGTTGTGTGTGTCTCAGTAGGTAGAGCGTGGTTCTGTGTGTCTCAGTAGGTAGAGCGTGGTTCTGTGTGGCTCAGTAGGTAGAGCGTGGTTCTGTGTGTCTCAGTAGGTAGAGCGTGGTTCTGTGTGGCTCAGTAGGTAGAGCGTGGTTCTGTGTGGCTCAGTAGGTAGAGCGTGGTTCTGTGTGTCTCAGTAGGTAGAGCGTGGTTCTGTGTGGCTCAGTAGGTAGAGCGTGGTTCTGTGTGGCTCAGTAGGTAGAGTGTGGTTCTGTGTGGCTCAGTAGGTAGAGCATGGTTCTGTGTGGCTCAGTAGGTAGAGCGTGGTTCTGTGTGGCTCAGTAGGTAGAGCGTGGTTCTGTGTGGCTCAGTAGGTAGAGCGTGATTCTGTGTGGCTCAGTAGGTAGAGCGTGGTTCTGTGTGGCTCAGTAGGTAGAGCGTGGTTCTCTGTGGCTCAGTAGGTAGAGCATGGCGTTGGCAACGCTTAGGTTGTGGATTCAATTCTCACTGGGACCACATATACTGAAAAATGTATGCATTCACTACTGTAAGTTGCTTTGGATAAAAGCGTCTGCTAAATGGCATATATAATATGTTATGTTAACTGCAAGGTAGAGGTGGGGATAAATGTATAGTTTGGTTTGGCTTGGATATTGCTTTCGGAAGGCCGACCCCTGGTTGTAGACCAGGGCTGTGCTAACCTCCCCTAGGCCAAACAATCTGGCTCTCGGTCATGGTCCGAGGTTATATGTGATTTTCTTTTCTGGAGATGCTAATCCCCCCCGATCACAGACCGGGATTGTGTTGACCCCACCCTCCCCCTCAGGCATGAATACATTAGGGGATCTAAGGGCGGAATTATGCTTCTGCGTCTGTGAATCTGTGGACATGTATGCGTCTCGTACGCTGACGTACACACGGGTTTGCCAACATACGTTACGTAACGTTAACGGGTCCACTAGGGGGCAGTGTCACATTTACTAAACGAAATGTACAGAAAACGAAGAAGAAACCCAGAAGAAGAAACCCAAAACCAGAAACCCGTTTTCACCCCCCGGTGTAAATAAAGAGACGTGCTCATTGCTCAACCAGGCAGTGTGGTGTAGTGGTTAGGGAACTGGGCTTGTAATGTTAAGGTTGCAGGTTCAATCCCCAGGTGGGGGCACTGCCGTTGTACCCTTGAGCAAGGTACTTAACCTGGAATGCTTCAGTTAATATCCAGCTGTATAAATGCATCGTAAAGAAATGTAAACTGTAAGTCGCTCTGGATAAGAGCGCCTGCTAAATGCCTGTAATGTAATGTAACATAATGTCAACCAATCAGCGTTTGTCTGACGCACACGACCACAGCTACGCGCATCGCGTTGTTGACATTTTGGGAGGCGTGCGCATCGGCTCCTCTGCGGGCAACCTGTACCCATAAACCTGTACCCATGAGTTGCTCCTATCATTGTAAAGCGCTTTGGGTTCCTTGAAAAGCGCTATATAAATCCACTGTTCAATTCAATTCAATTCAATTCAATAAACCCCTTCTCTGTGTAGCTACCCAGAGACGTTTACGTGTGTCTTCAGCATAATTGCGCCGTAAGGAGGAGAGTGTTGAGGTGGCGGGAGGGACACAACGGGCCGCTACGCGTAGTATCGAAGGCGTGTCATCGAACCGCACGAAGCCCCTCTCTCGACGTGACATCAGCGACTTCAGGAAGTCTCACGCAGGCAACGTGAACATCGGACGCATCAGGTAGGCCACACACAACTGCGTACGGATCACAAGTTTATTCATAAAATTATTAATGACAAAAGACATTTACAATAAATAAACAGGGACATTCACATTCATTGGTATGCTAGCTTTGAAGGCAGGTTTATAGAGAGGTTCAGAGGAGAACACACAAAGCGGAAAAGAAGGAGGAATTCATTTTACCTGTACAACGTCGAGGGACTAAATAACGTGCGATGTTGGAATTAAGTTACAGTACAGCCATTCTCTAAAAAATATACAAATTATCCTTCATTTCGAAAGGAAGATTCGTTCAATCCCACCCTCTCTAAATTTCCATTACTTTATTTCGCCAAACTGACCAAACTAAACCGTGTTGCTTTAAATAAGCAATGTCTCGAAATATGGACAGCAAAAAACAGTATCGGACAGTGAGAAAACACTCCAAATATTATTTAGACAAAATATGAAACAAATATGTTTTTATCAAAATCTTTTTTCATGACTTTTGAGACGTTCTGAGTCTAACACTTTATTTCCCGAAGTGAATAAAAAATATAGCTATCAATAAATAAAAAGACCTTGAAAAACAGGGTAGGTAAAAAATTATAATAATTAAAAAATGTTGGCAAATAGTGCACAAAGTGCAGCAAGGCGGAGTCCGGGGGGGAAGAGCGGGGAAGGTGTCCTTCGCCCCCAAAAGCAGAGCCACTTCCTGTCCCGACCCGACCCCATCGGCGGATGTGCCTGTGTTCATACAGTTTAAGGTGTGCCCCTCCTGCCCACAGCACAGCACAGCACAGCTGCATCATGGGACAGCTGACCAGACGAGGCTGTGGTTGTGGTGGTGGGAGGAGGAGGAGGGAGGGAGGAGGGAGGAGGAAGGAGGGAGGGGGGCGCAGGGACCCTACGAGGTCGGGACAGTGCTCTCGGCCGCGGTGAAGAAGCAGTCCTCGTTGACCACGGAGGTCAGGCTCTGCACGCTGTAGTCCCTCTCCAGAAGAGCGTTCAGGTCCCCGTAGGGGCCGTCGTCCTGGGCGGGGCCCGGGAGGGGGAGGGGGAGGGGGCTCCCCGGTTTGGGCGGGGTCCCGGCCTGCGTGCGGGGCGGAGCCTCTGTGAGCTGCAGCGTCTGGAGCAGGGCCTCGATGGCGGCCGTCTCGTCATCGTCCGGCTCCTGAGGCCGGGCTCTGAGGCCGGGCTGTGGTGGTGGGGGGGGGGGCTGTCCGTGGGGGGCGAGGGGAGCGGGGGTCCTCTCCTGGGGGGCCGCTGCTGCCCAGGCTGCTCTCGTCCGAGTCTGGCTGGCCCCCCTTCGCCGAGTCTGTGTGGGAGGAGCCGCCAGGAGACGACTGCTTGGAGAGCCAGGCGGTCCGGGAGGAACCTAGCAACGACTCAGAGGTCAGAGGCCGAAAGGTCAGGGGTCAAATCTGCTTTCTGCTTCTGTAGACAGGGGCACCATGCTGAGGGCTATGGGCCTACCACACTGACCCGTGTAAATGAACACACAATCGATGAATTATGTAATTTCAGAAATGTCATATATTCACCAAATTAGACAACATTTCATGAGGTAAGTCCACTGCAGAAAGAAAATCAGTGGCGCCAAGGTGTCGCCAAGATTGCGAATCGGATTACTTCCGTTAAATTAAGTGTATTTTCATATTCCGGTATTTTCCTTGTGAGTTAAGTGGTGGGAGTTCAGTAGTGTCACGCCCCCCCCCATCCCCCGTGTGACACCTTCTTGACCAATCACAGTGGAGTATTTAACTAAGCCGTGGTATGAATGTGAATCACATCCTGGGCACGTTCTCTGAGGATGAGGAGGAGTGATGGGGAGTGATGGGGAGTGATGGGGGGTGTGGGGGGAGTGATGGGGGGTGTGGGGGGAGATGGACCAGAGCGTCTGGGCTGGGGCTGGGGGGGGGGGCGAGGTGCTCACCTATCCTGGCGGATGTTGGCACAGCCCCGCGCAGGGGGGCGAAACGTTCCCTGGACACCCCCCTGGCGCTGTAGCGCAGGAGGCCGCGGATCACCCTGACGGCGGTGGCCTTGCTCTCTAGCGTGCTGTGTGGGGGAGACACGGAGCGGTCAGACACTGCAGGGGGTCACAATTCTGGGCCCTGGGGGACAGTTGCAACCCCCTCGATTGTAACAAGCCGTTAATTGTTCTCAGACATTTTTACCATCTCTTGAATGATGGTTTACCTACACTACCACATTTATGCAGTTCAAGTCCAGTGAATGAGCTGAAATGGTACAAAGGTAAGCGGTAAACTGCCAGAGGTTATATAAAAAAATAAAATTATTATTTTACATTATTTTTCAGTGTTTGGTAACCTAAACTTTTTTTTCTTTTGTTTTAATTTTTTTTTTTACCTCTGGCAATTTACCGCTTACCTTTGTACCATTTCAGGTTATTCACTGGACTTGAACTGCATACATTTCAGTAAAAACTGTAAAATGTTCTAAAACCTTTGACCGGTCATGTATATAAGGCCACATTGTGTCAGAAATAGCCATTCATGTCACGAAGAATAAATGACTCATGTTCACATCCCAGGACACAATCAATCGGTCAAAACACTTCATTGCACATTCTGGAGGTGGACCTTGACCGTGCCAATGCTCATGCTTCTCAAACTGGGTCCTCTCCACTTATGCTGGTTCTCTTTCCAACAATAATTGCAATTCCGGAAGCGGAACACGCTGTTAATTGTTCTTAATGAGACTTCTGATGTCTAATTAGAGATGATTTACCCTCTTCAGGCCAAATTAGGACAGAAATAGAAATGCATGCATCTAAGAATGAATATTTCATACTCATTCAAGGACTTTTAATCAGTCAGATCAGTTCTCAGACAACTAATGCTTTCATCTTCTGCAATGTGCCATGTGGCTGACGATTCCTTTACAAAGAGGTGACATTTTTTTAAATCGACTAATTGACAGACTGCCAGGTGAAGTCAGTCAGGTCCTGGATTCTGAAAGCGTGGACATCTGGTTACCGAAACGAAAAAGTTTGTGGATGGCGTTCAGAGTTGTTAAGACAATGCAACATGGCAACGAGCCAAACCTGCACCGTGCATAAAAAATCTGTTTGAGAAAAAAGGAAAAACTGAAATGGAGGGATTGGGTGGAAGGAAAACCAGTGTACACATGGAGAGGCCCTCTGGTTCCTCTGACAGGCAGGTGGCCCGGGTTCGAGCGGCTCCTTTTCTCACCTGCTGCACAGCTGAAACACCGTCTCGGGCCTCCCCTCCAGTTCAGACTTGGTGTGCCCTCCGTTCCTACAGTTCCCATAAAAGAGGCAGAGCAGTTGCCCTCCGTTCCTACAGCAGAAGGGAGAGTGTTTCGTTCAGCGTGATATCGCCACGGATAAAAGAGGTAGAGCGGTCGTGTGTTTGAGGGAGAGCGGTCGTGGTTTGAGGGAGAGCGGTCGTGTTTGAGGGAGAGCGGTCGTGTTTGAGGCAGAGCGGTCGTGTTTGAGGCAGAGCGGTCGTGTTTGAGGGAGAGCGGTCGTGTTTGAGGCAGAGCGGTCGTGTTTGAGGCAGAGCGGTCGTGTTTGAGGCAGAGCGGTCGTGTTTGAGGCAGAGCGGTCGTGTTTGAGGCAGAGCGGTCGTGTTTGAGGGAGAGTGGTCATGTTTGAGGCAGAGCGGTCGTGTGTTTGAGGCAGAGCGGTCGTGTTTGAGGCAGAGCGGTCGTGTTCGAGGCAGAGCGGTCGTGTGTCTGAGGCAGAGCGGTCGTGTCTGAGGGAGAGCGGTCGTGTTTGAGGCAGAGCGGTCGTGTTTGAGGCAGAGCGGTCGTGTTTGAGGCAGAGCGGTCGTGTTTGATCGGTCGTGTTTGAGGGAGACTGACCTGTGGCGTTGCCCATTCGAACCTGCAGAGCTGACAGGGGGATCAGCCAGCGGAATTTGAAGGGGTCGAGTTCGTTGTGAGAGTAGGCCGATCGTGTGGTGGCCTGCACACACACACACACAAACACACACACACACACATATAGATTAGATTAGATTTTTGCATTAAAACATCTGGTGATGACATATGGTAATGACTCCTGGTAATGTCACGAGAGGAATGCGGGTGAAAGAGGGAGGGAGGGGGAGGGAGGGAGGTCTCACCATCTTCTTCTTCAGCTTGTTGCTCTCTCGGTACACCAGGATCACAGCTCTCTTGAACACTGAGGGGGAGAGAGACACCAAGGTGAGCTCGTTCACCCACCACACACTCTGATGAGGTCTGTTACACAGCTTCTAAAATGGGCTATAGCGGGCCTCCTGGGCGGTGTCACGGTAAGAGTCCACTGGGTCATGCCAGTTTGGCTCTGGCCGGGGGTTCCACTAGAGGGCGGCAATTGTCTGTCCACCCCAGGGAGGGGGGAGGGAAGCCGATATGAGGTCGCTGCGTATATGAGTGGTCCTGTGTGTTACGGTGACGGCTTGGTGGTGCAGGAGGTGGTGCAGCGCTCACTACCGGTCTCAGGACTACGACAGCGACCTCTCATACGAGGGAGGGGGATAATTGACATGAGAAAGAGAGGGTATAATTGCCTACTAAAAATAGGGAGAAAAAAATTGGGAATAAAAAGCAAAAACAGAAGAAAAAAAAAATGTGCTATAGTGAATTAATCTCACAGGAAGACAAAAATTTACCACAACTGTTCGGCTCTGTAAAATTTCCCAGGGTTATTTTTGTACTTTTCCCCAGAAAGGCAACTCTACTGGAATGTCAGTGATGTTTCTGCTTTCATTCCATCCAATCACAAAACTGGATCCATTCCTCAGATAAATGAAGCCAGTGAACCCGTGTTTAGGCTCTCGTGAGAGCCAGTCAGGTTTGGCACTCCAATCCCCGATCCCGTTCCATAACACCACTATCACCCCTACGGACAGCATATGGACAGGACAGCAACTACCGCTGGTATTACTAGGAGGGGAAACAACATCTATTAACATGAAACATCAGTACACACTCGCTGTTTTGAGGCCCAGAAGACACACAGAACAGTTTGGCGTCGAACATTTGGCTCCGCATCAGCGGAGTGTCAGAGCAATCTGCTTTCTCAGACCTCTGACTCGTGGCATTTGACACAGATCCAGTTCACAGCTACTAATCGGAGCCAGGGAGACAGCTCTCGACGCTGCGCTGCGCTGTACTGTACTGTACTAGTGGGCACGGAGCCCTGCTGGCAGCCAGTGTGGCACGCTGCCCGTTTCCCATGACCCCCCCGGGGGGGGGGCCCTGCTAACTCACCGAACACGGTCAGCACAGGGCACTTCCTCATGCGGCCCAGCGAGGGGAAGGGGTTGAGCCAGACCACGGACGAGTGCAGGAGGAACTCTCCCATCGAGATCTCCGTCACCTGGGGGAGGGGGAGAGGCAGGCCACCGTGAGACCAGCGCTACCCTGCGCCCGGAGCACAGGTGCTCCCTAAATCCTGGGCATCTGTGGGGGAGGTCCCAGGGCAACAGGTCGGGGAGTCTCTTATCTTCCACAAGAGACCCAAAACATTACATTACGTTTTAGGCATTTTAGCAGACGCTCTTATCCAGAGCGACTTAGTTTCACATTTCTTTACATACAATCCATTTATACAGCTGGATATTTTAGTGAAGCAATCCAGGTTAAGTACCTTGCTCAAGGGTACAACGGCAGTGCCCCACCTGGGATCGAACCTGCAACCCTTGCGTTACAAGCCCAGTTCCTTAACCATTATGCTAACACTGCCACGCACCCACCTCTTCAGACTCTACTACCACTGAAATCTGTACATTTAACTAATCGTCATCACCACTGCTTAAATGTTTAAATACTGCTTTTCGCAATATGTACCCATGTCTCAAATAAAATAAATAAAAAATCTACTAACCTTTTCCTTCCCAGTGTTACAGGTATGGTACACAGCTGCCTGCAACGATGTCTATCACTGTATTACTGCACTGATCTCTTGCGTGAACTATGATTGATCATACCATGTATTTATGCACATCTTGCATTAAGTCGCTCTGGATAAGAGCCTCTGCTAAATGCTTAAAATGTCAATGAAAAATGTACCTGTGCACACTATCCTGTACTATCCCTCTGCTTTTACAGAGTAAGAAGAGCGAGTTTTTTCAGTATGAGGTTATAACGCTGGTTAAATAGATGTCAGTATGATATTATAGTGCTGGTTAAGTAGGTGTTGGGGTTTAATAGGTTTTGGGGTTAAATAGGTGTGGGGTATGACGTTATAGCGCTGGTTAAGTAGGTGTTGGTAGGTGTTGGGTGCTGGTATGTGTTGGGGTGCTGGTAGGTGTTGGGGTTTAGTAGGTGTTGGGGATTAGTAGGTGTTGGGGATTAGTAGGTGTTGGGGTGCTGGTAGATGTTGGGGCGCACGCTGTACCTCCTTCTCCACCCCGCTCTGCTCCGCCACCAGCTGGTCGAACACCGTGCCGTAATCCTCGTAGATCTTCTGCATCTCGTTGATGTGGCTGGCCACCTTCTCCATGGCCTTCAGGGCCTCTGTGGACGAGAGCGGCTTCAGCACATACTGTGTGTGTGTGTGAGTGTGCGTGTGTGTGTGTGTGTGTGCGTGTGTCTTTTACTCACTCATTTGTCATTTGTCTTATGCGTGCATGTGTTTATTAATTTGACAGGAAACTTTGGCACAATACACTTGATGCACTAATGTTCTTTTCAAAGTGTATTTCATAATTTTCATCTGTAGTCAGTGAGTAGGATTTCTATCTATATGTGTGTTTCTGCGTGCGTGGAGAGTGTGGTGTCTGTCCCTGTGTGTGCGCGCGCGTGTGTACCTGCGAGGTGGTGTATTTGTGTGTTTCAGGGATGTGTGCACTCGTGTACCTGTGAGGTGGTGTATGCGTGTGTGTGTGTGTGTGTGTGTGTGTGTGTGTGTGTGTGTGTGTGTGCGTGTGTGCGTGCGTGCGTGTACCTGTGAGGTGGTGTGTGTGTGCGTGCGTACCTGTGAGGTGGTGTATGCGTGTGTGTGTGTGTGTGTGTGTGTGTGTGTGTATGTGCGCGTGTGCGTGCATGCGTGTTCCTGTGAGGTGGTGTGTGTGTGTGTGTGTGCGTGCGTACCTGTGAGGTGGTGTATGTGCGTGCGTGCGTGCGTACCTGTGAGGTGGTGTATGTGTGTGTGTGCGTGCGTGCGTGTGTGTGTGCGTACCTGTGAGGTGGTGTGTGTGTGTGTGTGTGTGTGTGCGTGCGTGCGTGTGTGCGTGTGTGCGTGCATGCGTACCTGTGAGGTGGTAGTGCTCCTCACTGTCGCTGTCGGTCAGGGACACCAGCTCCCTCAGCAGCAGGGGGTACTTGAGCACTCTCTGGACCGGCTTGATCAGGTACGACTCCAGGGTGGACGAGTGCTGCTTCGTGGGGTTCCGCGCCTCCAGGAACTCCTTGAAGGCCTTGTCCGTCTTGGCTTCAGACACAAAACAGACGAGTGAGTAACGAATCACTCACCCTCGCACTCTGAGTCCAACATCCAAATATCCCTGAAGGTGGTTACTGTCCTCACACACTGAAGCGCTCTGGAGGTGATGTGAGGCGCTGTGTGTCCACCAGGGGGCGCTCATCACAGGCCCTGAAGCGCTCACAAGCCTTAATGCTGTTCATTAAAACATTGGCTGCCTTCCAAAGGCCTCCCTTGGTCCCTCGATCTATAACCCCAGGGACGTCCCGGGGACACTGATTAGACATTAGCGGGGGCAGTGGGGTGCGGGGAGTGGGGTGTGGGGTGTGGGGAGTGGGGAGTGGGGAGTGGGGAGTGGGGTGTGGGGAGTGGGGTGTGGGGAGTGGGGTGTGGGGTGGGGGCAGGGGGTGTGGGGCGTGGGGCAGTGGGGTGTGGGCAGTGGGGTGTGAGGTGTGGGGCAGTGGGGTGTGGGCAGTGGGGTGTGGGCAGTGGGGTGTGAGGTGTGGGGCAGTGGGGTGTGGGCAGTGGGGTGTGAGGTGTGGGGCAGTGGGGTGTGAGGTGTGGGGCAGTGGGGTGTGGGCAGTGGGGTGTGGGCAGTGGGGTGTGAGGTGTGGGGCAGTGGGGTGTGGGCAGTGGGCAGTGGGGTGTGGGCAGTGGGGTGTGGGCAGTGGGCAGTGGGGTGTGGGGCAGTGGGCAGTGGGGGTGTGGGGCAGTGGGCAGTGGGGTGTGGGGCAGTGGGCAGTGGGGTGTGGGGCAGTGGGACAGTGGGGTGTGGTACAGTGGGGAGTGGGGTGTGGGACAGTGGGGTGTGGGCAGTGGGGTGTGGGGAGGGGGTGTGGGGAGTGGGGTGTGGGGAGTGGGGAGTGGGGAGTGGGGTGTGAGTGTGGGGTGTGAGTGTGGGGAGTGGGGAGTGGGGTGTGGGGTGTGAGTGTGGGGAGTGGGACTGTGGGGAGTGGGGTGTGGGGCAGTGGGGTGTGGGACAGTGGGGAGTGGGGTGTGGGGTGTGGGGCAGTGGGGTGTGGGGCAGTGGGGTGTGGGGTGTGGGGCAGTGGGGTGTGGGACAGTGGGGTGTGGGGTGTGGGGTGTGAGTGTGGGGTGTGGGGTGTGGGACAGTAGGGTGTGGGGCAGTGGGGTGTGGGGCAGTGGGGTGGGGGCAGTGGGGTGTGGGCAGTGGGGTGTGGGGCAGTGGGGTGTGGGGCAGTGGGTTGTGGGACAGTGGGGTGTGGGATGTGGGGTGTGAGGTGTGGGGTGTGGGGTGTGAGGTGTGGGGTGTGGACAGTGGGGTGTGGGGTGTGGGGTGTGGGACAGTGGGGTGTGAGGTGTTGCAAGGCCAATCTCAGCCCAGCATCACACTCTTACTGCAGAACCAGTTTGTGACTGCTACACAGACCCTGCGCGGTGTGGACTTAAGTAATGATAATGAACGCTGGCGGGTGACGTCCCACCCCAGTGGACTTCTCATCCAGTACAGACGATAGAGAATCACTATCTGACCAGCTCAACCAGAGTTTCCTAAGCCATAAGGGGCACCTTATCTGGGGAGAGCTGAAAAACTCTCTCTACAAAGATGGTTACCACAGTTTCCACATTGTTTCAAAATGTTGAAACTCAAGAGTTTAGAAACGAGGTGAAGCATTGAAAGTTGTCCATGTTGCTCCCAGTTACATATATACATGTCATTTAGCAGATGCTTTTATCCAAAGAGACTTACAGTAGTGAATGTATACATTTTTTCAGTGTATGTGGCCCCCAATGGGAATCAAACCCGCAACCTAAGTGCTGTCAATGCCATGCTCTACCCACTGAGCCACACAGAACCAATTGTGTTCACAGATATTCGCAGGGTTACTCAAATCACGGTCCTCGTGGGCCGAGCACTGCTGTTTCTCCACCCTCCCTTTACCTGGGAGTCAGGTGTGAAGACACTCTGGCCAATCAATTGCATTAATTGTTCAATGAACTACCCAAGAGAAAGGTAAAACCAGGACCGGATTTGGATTGATGGGCCGGATTTGAGGAACCCTGCACTATGGCATAAGAACCCCCCAGTGAATGAAGCCAGGGTTGCGTGAGGACAGACACAGGGTGACTCCTCAGTACACAACCCTACCAGCTCCTCAGGACAGACTCGAGAGCAGTCCCAGTGAAACGACACGCGTGTGTCACTCTGCGCGTAGCACCGGCCGTACCTCGCTCCAGAACCTTCTGCACCTTGATGTGGTTGGCACAGAACGCCGCTGTAGAGCTTGAAGTGGTCCGCGTAGTAAAGAAACGAGCCCCCCAGCGAGAAGAGGAGTTTCTGGAGAGAGAGAGAGAGAGGGAGGAGAGGGAGAGAGAGAGAGAAACATCAATTCACCCTGAAATCACCATTAGACCTCGATAGACCTCTCAAATGAAAGGTTTGGATGTGTCGTGCATGACAGAAGACCTAACATTTCCCAATGAAAAATTGTTGTGGAGCTATGCTTTTGTTGTTAACTTTTTTTTTGCTGTTATTTTCCATTGTGAACCGATGTTCAATTGAAACAGAATGTTGAATGTCTTGTTGAACACAAATCAGAATCAAGTATTTAAGCAAGCCTGGGTATAAGAACCAATAAACCCAGGCGCGTGTTTCACAGCCTGCGGTGGACATCGGTGAGGCCTGTGCTATTTATTATTATTTGCCATTTTCATTTTAGACATTTAGCAGACGCTCTATCCAGAGCCTTACAATGAAGTGCGTTTAAAATGGCAAGAGCGTGGGGCCTCCCGGGTGGTCTAGCGGTTACAGCGTTTGGCGCTGGCCACTGTGACCGGGGTTCGATTCCCCCAGTGCGCCAGTATCGGCTCTGGCTGGGAGTGCCACTAGGGGGCGGCAATTGGCTGTCCGCCCCAGGGAGTGGGGAGGGAAGCCGAAATGAGCTCACTGCGTATAGGAGTGGCTCTGGAGTTTGCCACTGCCGGTCTCAGGAGGCTACAGCAGTGAACTCACAATACAAGGGGGCATTGACATGGAAAAATAGAAGGGTGTAATTGGCTACTAAATTGGGAGAAATTGGGATGAACTCTGAAACAAAATCTTTTTTTAATTGGGAGGACCGTGGTGGTGAGGACGGACGCTCCAGGGCGGCGGTACCTTGAACTGGCCGGGGGTGTCCAGGGTGCTGAAGTCTGGGGACGAGGCGATGCGCTCCTCCAGCGTCTGCAGGAACACCCTCTGGAAGTCCAGCATCTCGGGCAAACTCCCAAACAGGGACTCCATCTGAGGGGGAGGGGAGGGGGAGCACAGAACTGCCCCAGAACCACAGAGCCACAGAACCACAGAACCACAGAGCCACAGGATCCACAGAACTGCAGAACCACAAAGCTGGAAATGAGTGACAAAAATCACCTGCAATGTACGGCACTTGGAAAGAACAGAGTTTCTTTTTCAAGGCTGGCTTTTTCAGAAGGGGCGAGTGGGGGTGGGTGGGGTTTACATTTTAAGCATTTAGCAGACGCTGTTATCCAGAGCGACTTAGTTTACATTTCTTTACAATCCATTTATCCAGCTGAATGTTTTCCTGAAGCAACTCAGGTTAAGTTTTAGCTCAAGGGTACAACAGCAGTGCCCCACCTGGGAATTGAACCAGCAACCTCTGAGTTACAAGCCCAGTTCCCTAACCATTACACTACACTACCACCCTTTATGTCTTGCCTCGCCAGACCAGCACAAGGGCACAGCTGTGCTAAATCTTTTAGCGTTCACGACAGCAGCGACAAAGTGTAACTTTAAACAGGTGTCAATGCTTGTTTGGTGTTGAAATTGAGCCTTTGAGCCAACTCTGGTAACAATGCACCATGAACCAGCGTTCGTGCTGATCACTTATACCGTGTCCGTTGAAAAAGACAAAACATTGAAAAGGACAAAGAAGAATGCACACCCACCTCATCCAGGCTGAGAAAGGACTCCTCCTGCAGTGGGTTGAGGTACACCTCAAACAGACAGCTCAGGTCCTGAGGGAGAGGAGGAGAGGGGGAGAGGAGAGGGGGAGGGGGAGGGAGGGGGAGGGGGAGGGGAGGGGAGGGAGAGGGGAGGGGGAGGGGAGGAGAGGGAGGGGGGAGGAGGGGAGGGAGGAGGAGAGGGAGGAGAGGAGGGAGGAGGGAGGAGGAGAGGAGAGGAGAGAGAGGAGAGGGAGAGGGGAGAGGAGGGGAGAGGAGAGGAGGGGAGGGGATGGGAGGGGGGGGAGGGGATGGGAGGGGAGGGGAGGGGAGGGGGAGGGGAGGGGAGGGGAGAGGAGAGGTCATTACTCACACAGACACACACACACACAATGTGACCAGGTGACGCAATCCGCACGCACTCTTGGGCCGAACAGGACCCCACGGCAATTATCTCTGTTTACACAGAGCAGCTCCGCTCACAGGGGAAAGACAGAGAGCGCTGCCTCTGCCAGAAAGACCCCCCCACCGCCCCCTTTCAATGAAACGCTCTCACATCTCCCGGATTTCAATAGAGCGCCATTCCTCAGCGGGACAGAGCCAGGCCCCTCTGCCAGCGAGCGGGTTCAGAGACGGCAGCCGGCCGCCACAGATAAGCTCTCGTTTACGCACCACTCTTCTCACCTGTCACAGGTACTCCTCCCTCCCTCACAGAGCTCTCTGCCTCCGCACGCAGTCACGTGACACAGTGAGAGCGCCGGGAGGAACCAGCCTCTCCTTCCGTGCCTATTTAGCACGGTGTGTGATGATCCAGACGCTTTTAAAATGTTTTTTGATTTGTTAGATTTTTTCCTGTTTTTCTCCAAATTTGATAGCCAATTATACCCTCTATTTATTTAGATTTACCCTCCCCACACGAGTCTGCTGCCGCTCTACGAGGCAAGATCATTCTCCCAGGGCAGAAAACTCTGCTTCCTTCGAGACGGAAATCGCCCACCCATGTTCTGGAGACTCCCTTACGCGCTTCACGGTGGACCCGAGTCGGCTCACCCTCCTCCCTCCCCCCTCCCCCTGGGGCGGATAGCCAAACACGCCCCTGATGGGCAGCGGGAGAGTAAAATACACACATACCCTAACTCAGGAGGTGCTGATCAAATCAGTTTTTCAGCCCTGAGTCACCTTGGACTGACCATGATATGGTCTTTTTTTGTACATACAGCCACACCCTGTGCCGGCCAGAAGAGTCTGGTTCCTCCCAAGGTTTCTCCCTACTAAGGGCAGTTTTTCCTTGCCACTGTTGCCTTTAGGCTTGCTTTTGGGGGGTCTAGGCCTGGGCTCCCCCTCTGTTAAGCGTTTTGTGACAATTAAATTGTGAAAAGCGCTATACAAATACATCTGATTTGATTTGATTTGACACAGGCCCGTCCGATTTGGTGAGCCGAGCCTCCAGGTGTGTGCCGTACAGGTGTGTGCCGTACAGGTGTGTGCCGTACAGGTGGCTGGCCTACAGGTGTGTGCCGTACAGGTGTGTGCTGTACAGGTGTGTGCTGTACAGGTGTGTGCCGTACAGGTGTGTGCTGTACAGGTGTGTGCCGTACAGGTGTGTGCAGTACAGGTGTGTGCAGTACAGGTGTGTGCCGTACCTTGACGTAGGACTTCTCCGTGTCCACCAGCTCCTGGACGACCTTGCGGAGTCTCTCCGTGACGGACATGTGGCGGGGGCAGGGCCGCGGCGGGTCAGGCGGGTCCCTGGGGCCCTCGCTGGCGCCCCCTGCTGGGCCCTCCTGGAAGGTGTGGTACAGGGTGCAGGCGGTCTCTACGGTCTGTGGGTGGAGAACAGGGAAACACGGCCCGAGGGGTTACTACAGGTCACTCTGGAACTTTCTGGCATGGTGATGCTGGGGGGTGACCAGATATCCCGCATTGTGTGCATTTTGACCCGTTGTCCCGTATTCCAAAAGAGAGAAGTGGTCCCACATTTTAATAAAATAACAATATAAATTCCAACGGCCGTGGTGGCTCTGTGCCACTAGGGGGCGGCAATTGGCTGTCTGCCCCAGGGAGGGGGGAGGGAAGCCGATATGAGATCGCTGAGTGTAGGAGTGGCTCTGGAGTATCGGAGTGGTACATCGCTTTTGTCACTCAGGGCTACGGCAGCAAACTCTCAATACGAGGGGGATTGACATGAAAAGAGAGGGTGTAACTGGCTACTAAATTGGGAGAAGAATGGGATAAAATCAGAAACAAATTCAATTTAAAATTATTCTTTTTTGAAACAGCTGAACAGCATGATCTCTCACACACTGCATCCCTGCTCGTCCTGGCTGTGGCCAAACTAACTGCATCCAAACAAACAAAACTATGAAATCCACAATAATGAAATGAAATCCAGTTAAACGGCAGCTGAAAGCCCCCTGGCTCAGGCCAGGCATGGCGCGTTTGGGCTGCGAGGAGGAACTCACACCCCTCTCACTGTAGCCCCACGTCTGGGCTAGTCACTCGCATTTCAACAGTGTGGCGACAGTGTGGCGACATTTCAACGACTAGGGAACTGGGCTTGTAAGTCAAAGGTTGCAGGTTCGACTCCGTTGTACAACTGCCGTCGTAGCCTTGAGAAAGTTACCCGACCTGAATTGCTTCAGTAAACATCCAGCTGTATGAAATGATCGCATGTAAAGAAAAACACGAGTCTCTCTGGATAAGGGCGTCTTGCTAAATGCCTTAATGCGATGCGATTCAACAGCTGGCTAATTAAGGACGACAGCACACAGATGGGCGTGTTAGCCCCACAATAACATTTAGAGGAATTGATAGACAAAGCGGTTTGATACATAACAAGCTACGGCTCAGAAAATCTAAGGAAAAAATATTAGTGTTGATCTCTAGTCAGAGACACTGACAAGTGGAAAAAATACAGTTAGATGAATATACACACACACATAATTATATATATATACACACACACACACACACACACACACACACACACAGTCGTGATCTTTGTCTCACTATAGAACTGTTTAGAGTAAGAGTTTAGCTCTACTGTGCTGTGCCTCTGTGCACAACAAAGGCACTTCAATCAAAATAAAGACTAGCTACAAGAACAAGCTATTTTTACAGTCCTGCCTATTAGGCTCCGAAAATGTGGATTGTTCCCGTCTGTCTCAGAGCGAGTCTCTTTCCATAACGGAGTGCCTGGTTTAACGCCTACTCAAGCCTCAATACTTATACAGCATTACAACAACAACAGCATTACAACAACAACAACAACAACAACAGCAGCAGCAACAGCAACAGCAGCAGCAACAGCAACAGCAATGATAAGGAGGTGGCGCCCCCCCAAACACAGGCCGGTCCGAGCTGCGGGACACCTCAAAACCAGCAGCGGCTCAAACGGGGTGGGGGCACCCGGTTACCAGGAGAACGGTTACCAGGAGAACGGTTACCAGGAGAACGGTCCCCTCCGACATCATCTGGTCAGCCACGCAGCCGGACACGTCGTCCAGGAGACGGGACAGCTTGTCCCTGAGGGGGTCACTGAGCGACAGGAAGGCGAAGACCAAGACCACCTCCTCCTCCTCCTCTTCCTCTTCCTCACACCAGATCCAGCACATGGCCGGGCGGGCGGAGGGGAGGAGCGCTGGCTCTGGGCCGGGCCGGGCCGCGGTTTGGGCCTGTAGGGCTCGTCGGGAGTGCGGGTGATCGGGCGTGGCTGCTCGTCTCGATCAGTGCCGGCCGCCATTAATCCCGACCCCCTGCGCATGTCCCCCCTCAGTCCACCGTGCTCCTCTCCCCTCTCCCCCCCCCCCCACACTCCCCTCAGCTCACACGCAGGCCTCTAAGCCCAGATTACTCCCCTGCTGATGACCATATGCCACATCCAGGGACGTAGCCCCCGCCCCCCACTGACCTCCACGCCTGCGCCCTACTGGCTGGGGCTGGCGGCCAATCGTGACAGAGGAGGGCTGAGGGATTCTGCGCAAGGTACGTTGCGATCTGTGGATGACGTCAGAATGAACATTTAATGAGCTTACGAGTTCCTCCAGGGGAGGAGGCCCCTACATAATGGCCCGTTTTATTTCGCAGCGGTATCTGGCCATCCGTGCGATGGCCTTCAAACCGAACTGATCTGTTTCAAGCAATTCTGGAATTTGGGTAAAAACGTATGGAAGGCGAGGCCATGAGGTGTCAGAGGGCATTGTTCAGGTATACAGGGGGGGCAGGCAGGCAGAACCTGACAGAATGAATGAATGCATGAATGAATATTGGATTTATATAGCGCTGTTTTTCCAAGCAACCCAAATCGCTGTGTCTGCTTTAGAGCGCAAGCCCTCGTTTATCCCTGAGCGTGAGAACTCGGCGGCCGTGGTGATGAGGACAGAGACAGGGGTGTGGTGTTTTTGAGGGTCAGGGTCAGGGGTCAGGACCGGTCTGCGCTTGGGCTCACTGCCTTGATGTAGCTCCATTACTATGTGGGCGTACACCAGCGCTTCATTCATAAAAAGGCACACTCATGAAAGCTCTTCTGACACACAGGAGCAAAAGTGTTTAGTAAGTAATGTGCGCACACACACTCACTCACACACAAACACACACATATACACACACACACACACACACAAACACACACACTGACCCATACACACTCAGACACAATGACACACGCACTGACACACACACACTCACACACAAAAACACACACACTGACCCATACACACTCAGACACACGCACTAACACACACACACTCACACTCACACACACTCTCACACACACTCTCACACACACACACACACACACACACACACACTCACACACACTCACACACACACACACACACACTCACACACACACACACCCTAACACACTGACACACTGACACACACACACACACACAGAGAAAAGGAGAAGAGAAGGCAGGTCTGGCTGTAAGGAGGTGATGTTTCACAGACAGTCTCTGTTTATACTCGTACTGAACAGACAGAGCAGCAGTGGGTTTGGGCCGGGCTCCCTCTCACCTTCCTGTGCTGGTCCGTCCCGTTGCCGGGTCCTGGGTGCAGCGGGCCATCCTCAGAACCGGGTCCAACAGAACCGCCAGAGACGTCCGAGACACCAGACATATCTGCAGAGAGAACCCAAAGACGCCATTTACGCACCATTCTGTAGAGCGCTCGTTCGACAGGAAACGCGTGACACGCAAGCTGCATCGATGTTAAACAGTAACACACAGTACAGCCTAGATAAATGAACACGCAACAAAACGTGTTACAGGTATGGCACGCAGCTGCCTGCAATGATGTCTATCGCTGTATTACTGCACTGATCTTGTGCACTAACTATGATTGTTCTCACCATGTATTAATGCACATCTTGTAAGTCGCTCTGGATAAGAGTGTCTGCTAAATGCTTAAAATGTAAAATGATGACTAGATGCCCCCCATGCAGAGGACAAGATGTGATTGACCTGTTGTTGTTTTTTTATTTTACAGTGCGAGTGACCGAAACCCTAACCCTAAACCTAACTCTAACCGTAACCTTAATGAGGAGGAGGAGGAGGAGGAGGCAGATCATCGCCGGCCTCAGGGAATTAACTGGAATGTAATTGGCTACCAAATTGGGAGAAAAACTGGAAAATAATCTGAAAACAAAATTTTAAAAACACAAAACCACTGATTAACGCTTCCAGGTCAACAGACAGGAACGTCAAACTGCTGCAGCGCAAGAAACCCAACGGTAACAGCTGCTTAAACTTGAGAGCCAGACAAACACTGTAAAAACAAAAAAAAACGGCCATGTGGTCTGGCTGTTCGTTTTGTAATCGCGCAAAGCGAGAAGCGTTGCACCACAAGCCCCTCCCCCCCCTCACACCTCGGCAGCACGACGCCCCTCCCCCTCACGACGGCCCAGGCCCAAACCGCCGAGCTCCCACCGCTTTTCCGCGACACCGTTCCCCCCGAAGAGTCATTAGATTACATTTTAGGCATTTAGCAGATGCTCTTATCCAGAGCGACTTGCACAGTTTACATTTCTCTACATACAATCCATTTATACAGCTGGATATTTTACTGAAGCAATTCAGGTTCAGTACCTTTAGCTCAAGGGTACAACGGCAGTGTCCCACCTGGGGATTGAACCTGCAACCTTAACGTTACAAGCCCAGTTCCCTAACCATTACACCACACTACCGCCTTGTTGAGTCACTGCCTTGAGTCGCCGCCGCGGCTCCAAACCGCCGGGATGAGGGACAGCGCACGCCCCGCGCCCGGGCGCAATTTGCATGAATATGAGCCTCTGATTAGTTTATCATAATAATCCCGGACCCTAAATGGGAAATTCCCAGGGCAGCATCGCGCATCCAAACAGCAGCGTCTGGGCCCCTCATCCCGGGGTCCTATGAGCAGCCACATCCCTCCAAAGCGCCGCTTCCTCAAGACGGCCCCGTGGCGTTCGCCAGAGAAACGAGCCGCCCGTCATTTCCTCCTCATAATTAAAACAGTGGGAGCGATTACATTCTGCTCAGCCAAGCCTAGCCAATCACCAGCAGCTCATTTTCCCATTACTGCCCAACGAATCTCTCGCTGTTCCGACGGCTGAGGCCTGTGGCGCAGCTGTAGTGTGCCCTCTGGTGGTCGAGTGGAGGCACTGCATGTTCATGCGCTCCGTGCTGCTCGTTCGCGAGCGTTAGACACAACCTTCTTATACTAACACAAGACAGAGCGCGTCTGAATCATGGGTGCGGTGAGGGCGGCGGATAGCGTAGCGGTCTAACGCACCGTATTTTGGCTGATCCGATACCAGTGTGCGCTGCTTATCTGGGATGCGGTTCTAAACCCGTCTCTACCAGACCGGCCCTGGTCGTCAGCCCCGATCGGGGGCGGCGTTTGGCTGTCCGCCCCAGGGAGGGGGAGGGTGAGCTGGCTCGGGTCCGCCGTGAAGCTCGTAAGGGAGTCTCCAGAACGTGGGTGGGTGAATTCCGTCTCGAAGGAAGCGGAGTTCGCTGCCCTCCGAGAACTAGGTCGTAGGGACGAGTGGCGGACCCGTGTGGGGGAGGGGAAAATCTAAATAAATAGAGGGTGTAATTGACTTCTAAATTGAGAAAAAAAAGGGGGAAAATCTGACACTTATTCAAAAAAAAAAAAATAGATGGTGAATAAAAAAGAAAAGCAACTTGCTGCACCATGTCTGTGCTACCAGGAGGTGAGAAGGGAGGGGGTAAAGGGGTCACTGAGGGGTGGCTGAGTCTGGGTCCATGTCTATCTTTCTCTTTGTCTCTGAACACAGGAAAAGGTGAATGTGGTATGCGATGTCACACCAACAGCTTGTGAAATGTCACTTTGAATATTTTGAAATCAGGACTGCATTTTGCAAACTACTGACACTTTCATATCCAATGACTGAATTTACAAATGACCTTTCCGTTGTTTGCATATGCCGAGGCACGCAAAAAAAACTAAAAACGTAACAATATTCCACGTTAAAGGTTAAGTAAAAAAAAAAGTAAGGCAAGTGTGATAAATAAGTCTGACATTTCTTAAGCTTTTAAAATAAAAGACCTTCAAAGCTTTTCGAAATAGTTTACAGCCACCCTTCCACCGCACAAAAGTACAGCACTGACAAATTCAAAACAGCTCTTACCTTCAGTACGAAGCGTAACGGTCCGCTTAAATCACACGATTAAAACAAACAAATATGCCTTTTCAACTGACTGCTTTCTGCCAACGAAGCTCAAAAGCACTGCCTCTGACCAGAACGCCGGCCACACAGAAGGCTTAGAGCCAATCAGCATGCAGGTCCTGCCTCTCGGGGCTCACGACACACGAGGTCATCGAGGAGCAAGGTGTCCCGGGAACTTTAGGGCACACTTCAGACAGAAGAAAACCCCCGAATTATGATTGATAATTAGCCTACTGAGCTACCGGCTCTCGGTGCATCACAAGCTACGGTTTGACCAGCACCCGAGAGTCCTGTGAGTTTTGTGTGTTTTTTTAGGTGTGAGCGGGAGGAAGGAAGTGGGTGGCGGCTTCACTGTCGCTCGGCTGTGAGCAGAAAGCTGTCCTCCCAGGTCCTCCCTAATCTCTCTCTTCATGGCCATTATCATTTCTGTTGCAGGGAGTGTATATATATATATATATATATATATATGTGGTTCTGTGTGGCTCAGTAGGTAGAGCACGGCGTTGGCAACGCTTAGGTCGTGGGTTTGATTCCCACTGGGACCACGTATACTGAAAAATGTATGCATTCACTACTGTAAGTCGCTTTGGACAAAAAGCGTCTGCCAAATGGCATATATTATATTATATTATATATATATATATATATATATAAAACACACTTTTCTATGGAGAAATAATAGTATTTATTTGGTCGAATGGCAATTTTCGATGAAAAACAGGAACTGCAGTACACTAACACCTCGTTAAACAGTGGTGGTGCATTGGAACCCACACGCAGGAAACTGAAGCACTGAATGTCCAGTGAAGCAAATTTAACACTAAAGAGGCTTTCAAACATTTTACTGTTGTTATGGAAATGCGACAAATGCATCTGACGGAACAAACCGTTCTCATCGTGAGTGAAATAACATGCTTAACAGGGTTGAAGTGCAAACGGAACAGAAAAGAAAAGTGCTCATCCTTAGAGCCATTAAATAGGATATACAGCGCAGTCTGTAAGTATTTGGACAGTGACACATTTTTTGTTGTTGTGGACTGTGTATAAAAAGGGCTGCAATTCATACACTGTTCACCTGATATGGATGTAAATACCCTCAAATTAAAGGTGACAGTCTGCATAGAGCCAACAAAAAAATGTGTCACTTTCCAAACACTTTACGGCCTGCACTGTATGTGTATAAAGATTTGACAATGTTTACATTTTTAAAGATGGCAATTTTCTTTTGAGTTGTGAGTTCGATTGGTGACAATGACAAATTTCTAAACCTATTTTCATAAACTGGAACTGAAATTGACCTCATTTTGCAATAAGCTCACAAGTATTGTTGCAATAGTGCAGCTCAGAGGATCAGTCCATAGCTGTAAATTAGGAAAACAGAAAGAAAAAAACTAAAAAAACTAAAACGTTTCCTTCCCAGTGTCACAGGTACGGTATGCAGCTGCCAACAACGATATCTATCGCTGTATTGCTGCACTGATCTCTTGCGCAAACAATGATTGTTCCTACCATGTATTAATGCACATCTTGTAAGTCACTCTAGATAAGAGTGTCTGCTAAAAATGCTTAAAATTTTAGGTCAAAAGTACAGCACCGACAAATTCAAAACACGTCTTACCTTCAGTACGAAGCAAATTGGTCCGCTTAAATTGTGCGATTAAAACAAACACATATCCCTTTTCAACTGACTGCGGTTTCTGCCAGCGAAGCTGAAAAGCACTGCCTCTGACTAGAAAGCGGGCCGCAAAGAGAGCCCTGGGAACCCTAACCCTAACCCTAACCCTGGCCATCTTACCCAGTGGCGTCTGTGTGCTGGGGCACTGGTCCAGGAAGTCCTCCAGCAGCTGCGCTTGGCTGGGAGGCGGGATTGGCGGGCAGAGGCCGTCGGGGGCGGAGTCGGGCCACGCCGAACCCTGGTCACCCAGGACTGGGATCTTCCCGACGGAGGGTCAGGTTGAGAGTCTGCTCGCTGAACAGCGCCTGCATCAGGCCCAGGTCCAGAGTGGACACGCCCTTCCCGTTCAGAACCAGGATCTCATCCCCCCCTCTCAGCCCTGCAAAACGAGACAAGCCCAATGAGAACAAAGCACAGAGAAGGGCAACTAAAGTGGCACCTGGTACGAAAGCTCATATATTCATTCAAGCTTAGTGTAGCGGATGAGCTGTGATTAGTTCCCAGAGTTAGAGCATCTTTAGCTACAGAATGTGACGTCGATGCCTCGTTGCAGGGAGAACCAACTCTGTTACATTAGCAAAAGGAGATTTTGAAATTAGTTAAACTAGTTAAATTCCACACTATTATTATTATTTATTTATTTTTTTTTTTAAACAGAGAGTTGTAAATGCGTGTAACAGCTTGCCAGGTCATGTAGTAGAGGCAGAAACACTTGGGGTATTCAAGTCCAGGCTTCATTCAGTACTGGATATTCTCTAGACTAGGAAATGATGTCTAGAGGGGCCGAACGTCTCGTTCTCGTCATTACGTATTCTTCTTGTGTTCTTAATATAATACCAATACAAAACCAACCAATCATAGTCTTCATGCTGTAGTCTCTATAGAATACTCTACCAGTATGAATAGACTCTTGTGCCTGGTATAGTGGCAGCTAGGTTGTAGCTCATGTCATTACGTCAAACCATTTTACAAGACATTTTTTGTTTCTTATAAAAAGAATTAAAGAGAAGGATTCTATTCAGTGGTCGAAATGACATATCTTCCAAGGTCAAATGTCTAATATCTAAAAGGTCAAATATCCACAATGTCTCAAATGATAGACCGGTGAAGAACCAACACATGTACATGAATTCAGCGTTTAGTGGTGAAATTCGAAAGGGGAGTCGACGCGAAGGCGGAAGTACCGTGGGAGAACGCCAGTCCCTCTGCGAGCACCTCGCTGACAAACACGCGACTGTTCCCCGACCCGTCCACATGGCCTGTGACCGCGAACCCTGCCGCGCAAAGCCAGGTCAAAGGTCAGAAGGTCAACGCAAAATGACATCACATGCATTACATTTACACTCCGTATACGCCAAGCAGAAACACATCCATTTTGAATGAAGACACTAACAGTTCAACAATACAGATTAATCTGCTTTCTGCAGGTTAGATTTACATTCTATTACATTTAACCCTTTTAGCAGAGAGCTCTTATCCAGGGCAACTTACACAGCATGCTTTTTTAAATGACATACAATCAATTTATACACCTGGACATTTTACCTAAGCAAAGTACCTTGCTCAAGGGTACAACGGCTGTGCCCCAACCCGGGTACTCAAACCTGCAACCTCTTGCCAGCCCAGTTCCCTAACCGTTATACCGCCCTTGCACTCTTGGTCTGTCGAGTAACTCACCGAAGTCCACCGTGCCGCTGTGCCGTGACATGCACAAGGTGTGAACGTTCAGGGGCAAGACCTCCAGCTCATCATACACCTGCGAACAGGAAGGGAGGAGCCGAGAGAGAGAGTGAGCTCACAGCCGAGAGAGTGAGCTCACAGCCGAGGGAGTGAGCTCACAGCCGAGGAAAGATTTTATTCTGCTTTACGAGAGATTATAATGACACGTTAGCAACAGGCTGGGTGCCTCAGAAGGCTTTCAAAACATTATATTCTGCTTTATTTCACAATTATAACACTTCCCAATTGCAGAATAAGATTACATTACATTACATTACAGGCATTTAGCAGACGCTCTTATCCAGAGCGACTTCCAGTTTACATTTCTTTACAATCCATTTATACAGCTGGATATTAACTGATAATGATAATGCAATGATAATGATAATAATAATAACAATAACATTTTTATTACTTATTATTTCACATTTACAACAGAACAACAGGATATAAGATGACGGGAGAGGAAAGTGTGCCGCTCAGAAGGCACTGTGGCCGGCGGGCGTGTTGGTCTCACCAGCTCTCTGAGGGGGTCCTGGGGTGCGGGCGTGCTGACCTCAGTGTCCTGACCCACCCGTCTGCGCAGACGCAGGCAGTGCTGCGCGGGGTCCAGCTGCGTCAGCTGCAGAGGGACAGAGCCAGTGCTTAATGAGATGCCGGGGCTCAACTCGCCTCCCCCCAACCACACACCGCGCCCCGCCCCTCCCCCCTGCGGAGGAAAAAGGGTAAACTCTTCCTACCGCTGTGTCGCTGCATTTCTGCATTCTATTTACATTTGTAATGTTCACTGGACGCAACGTTGTTTAATACCAGTTTAAAATACGCGTTGTTGTCGCACTTTAGATATGTATGAGCCCGGGGCTCTGATTCTGAGTAAGATTCAGATTCTTGGATTCTTGGCATTCGCCGGGGCACAGCCCTGGCTAGCCCCGGCACAAATTAAGCACTGGACAGAGCGCCAGGTCAGTCAGGGCTCCCCGACACGCAGTCACAGAGAAGAGTTACTGTGTGGCGCCTTGCGCCAGTGGGCACCGCTGAAGAGTTACGACGCTTAAGTTATATTGCACAGAAGAGACCTGCATGACAGGTACGCAGTGGGACGCTATGGGCCATGACCACTGAGAACACACAGGCTTTTACTGAGCTCAGAGAACTGTGGCAGTACAATTTACAATCTTTACAATTTGGGCCATTTAGCGATCACTCTTGTCCAGAGAGACTTACACAGTTTACACTTCTTTACATACAATCCATTCATACAGCTGGATATTTACTGAAGCAATTCAGGTTAAGTACCTTGCTCAAGGGTACAACAGCAGCACACTGGTGAGCTGGGAATTGAACCTGCAACCTCTGAGTTCCCAGGTCCCAGTTCCGTAACCCCTATACTTCACTGTCGCAGTTACTAACCGCAGGACACAAAATACACGATATGAACTCATGAAAAACTGGAGAACTGCCCTGTTGAGTCCTTTATGCCTTTGCCTATCCTGTGTGTGTGAGTGAGTGTGTGAGTGAATGAGTAAGTGAGTGAGTGAGTGAGCGTGTGTGTGTGTGTGTGTATGCGTGAATGAGTGTGTGAGTGTGAGTGTGTGAGAGTGCATGTGTGAGTGTGTTAGTGTGTGTGTGTGTGTGTGTGTGTGTGTGTGTGTGAGTGTGTTAGTGTGTGTGTGTGTGTGTGCATGCGGGAGTGCGAGTGTTAGTGTGTGTGTGTATATGCGTGAGTGCGCACAAGTCCGTCAAGGAGCAGGAAAAAGGCATCCGTGGTAGAGTTCCGTCTCGGAAGAGACGGATAAAATCGGCCTGGAAAATAGTGTCTCGACCCGGAGGATGGGCGGTGGACTCGTGGGGGAGGGGAATTAAGATAAATAGAGGGTATAATTGGCAACCAAATTGGGAGAAAAACAGGGGGAAAAATAAATAAAATCAAAATAAAGATTAGCGGTCGAGTGACCCCCTTTCTGATGGGTCTCCATGGTTACCTTGCAGGCGGAGGCGAGCACCTCCTCCACGCGCTGCTCCCGCCCCGCGGGCACGGAGACGCTCCGCAGGTCAGGCATCAACACGCTCGTCTGGGTCTCCACGCTGATGTCCCAGTGACTGCCTTCAGAGGGCGCTGTTGAGCACTGATTCACCAAGCCGTCTAACCTCTGTGCCCAGGGGAGAACGAGACAGCGCACTCAATTAAAAAACGTTAAGCGTAAAAAACCCCCACATAAATCCAGAATCACACGGCAAGAGTTGCAGGTCACGTATAAGTCACTTAACAATACCAACAGGCTTTATTTTTTATTAAAAGTAATTGCTTGTCAGAGCGATTTAAGTCACAAATACCCTTACCATTTACAGATTTTTAGAGGCTGATTTTCTCAGCATTAAAAAAAAAAAAAGTACGCCACATATCCAGCAACCATTTCCCATTACAATCCCCCTCCGGGGGTTACAAACTGGAAAGGTAAGGTATCCGTTTTCAGGCACACGATACAGGGCCCAAACAAAGCCCTGTACCCTGCCATTGTACTCTGGGAAGGACCACAACGATGGTGCAGTCATGTGACCAGTGAGGTGATCTAGGGTCAGTCGTAATTCCAGACCGTTCCTACGCTGGCCTGTGTAGCGCCACTTGGTTTAATATCCGTGAATCTTAAACTGGAGCCCCAGTGTTCAGGCTTGCAGTGCTGAGGCACACAAATGTACTAAGGAACAGAATAAATGTGCAGGTAACTGCCAAAGTAAAGGAAACACCAGCTTAAAGTGTCTTAATAGGGCGTTGGGCTGCCACAAGCTGCCAGCACAGCTTCAACGCGCCTTGGCGTAGATTCTACAAGTGTCTGGAACTCTACTGGAGGGATGCAACACCATTCTTCCATGAGAAATTCCATCATTTTGTGTTTTGTTGATGGTGGTGGAAAATGCTGTTTCAGGCGCCACTCCTGAATCTCCCATAAGTGTTCAATTGGGTTGAGATCTGGTGACTGAGACGGCCATGGCATATGGTTTACATCGTTTTCATGCTCATCAAACCATTCAGTGACCACTCCTGCCCTGTGGATCGGGACATGAAGAGACCACTCCCATCAGGATAGAAATGCTTCACCACAGGATGAAGGTGATCACTCAGAATGGCTTTGTATTTATTGCCATTTACCTTGCCCTCTAAGGGGTTGAGTGGACCTAAACCATGCCAGGAAAATGCACCCCACATCATAACAGAGCCACCAGAACCCTCCATTTACTTGAGTGTTTCCTTTATTTTGGCAGTTACCTGTACATTCACAAATTTAACACACCAAGTTCTGTGTGTCTCAGTAGGTAGAGCGTGGTTCTGTGTGTCTTAGTAGGTACAGTGTGGTTCTGTGTGTCTCAGTAGGTAGAGTGTGGTTCTGTGTGTCTCAGTAGGTAGAGTGTGGTTCTGTGTGTCTCAGTAGGTACAGTGTGGTTCTGTGTGGTTCAGTAGGTAGAGCATGGTTCTGTGTGGCTCAGTAGGTAGAGTGTGGTTCTGTGTGGCTCAGTAGGTAGAGTGTTCTGTGTGTCTCAGTAGGTAGAGTGTGGTTCTGTGTGTCTCAGTAGGTAGAGTGTGGTTCTGTGTGGTTCAGTAGGTAGAGCATGGTTCTGTGTGGTTCAGTAGGTAGAGTGTGGTTCTGTGTGGCTCAGTAGGTAGAGTGTGGCTCAGTAGGTAGAGTGTGGTTCTGTGTGGCTCAGTAGGTAGAGCATGGTTCTGTGTGGCTCAGTAGGTAGAGCATGGTTCTGTGTGGCTCAGTAGGTAGAGCGTGGTTCTGTGTGGCTCAGTAGGTAGAGCACAGCGTTGACAACGTCTAGGTTGTGGGTTCGATTCCCACTGGGACCACATATACTGAAAAATGTATGCATTCACTACTGTAAGTCACTTTGGATAAAAGTGTTTGCTAAATGGCATATATACCAAGTAAGAAAAACAACAGAAAATAATACGATTCATATTTTACCAAGCAAAACAAACAACTGAGAGAACATATTTGCACAAGTGTACCAAAAGAAAAAAAGAAAACTAAATGAATCGCGTCTAGAAAAAAAGGCTTCTCTGGTCATTAGAGCGCATTTTTTCCTCTTTCTGTATGAGTCAATGCCCCAGCCAGTCTCTCTGCAGGCAGGGGAGACACACACACACACTCACACTCACACTCACAAACACACACACACTCAGAAACACTCACTCACTCACTCACACAGGCACACACACACTCACAAACACACACACACACAGACAGAGAGACACACAAACACACACACACACACACACACACACACACACACACACACACACACACACACACACACACACACACAGACAGACACACAGAGACACAGAGACACAGAGACACAGAGACACAGAGACACAGAGACAGACAGACACAGACACAGACACAGACACAGACACAGACACACACACACACACACACACACACACACACACACACACGGTGTGGCTCACACGGTGTGGAACAGAATCTGTCGGACACAAGTGGACCTGTCCTAACTCACCGGGGAGGGGGATTCCCGTATATTCCGTAGGCACACCCCCCCCTTTGAGAGAAGGCCCTTTGGTTTGGTCTTATGGCTTTTGGGAACTGCCCTGACTCATGCATTGGTAAGAGACAGGAAAACTGTGCCATAAAACCTAAGGGGAGGCTGGATAAACTCCATAAAACAGACACTCACCGCTTGTGAGACGTGCGCCCGCGAGCCGGAGACAATTCCACACACACTGCGCTACTGTTGGGGCTTGAGCGTTTCGGTAACCGATCCAAACACTCGCTCACTCATTTCCACTCGCTCTGGCTTTCTGAGGTAATGGGCTTTTCATAGAGTTTCCTCTAGGGTTCCCTGGGAGAGATTACGTAACTGTCCTGCACGCGCCACCTCTCCCCCCCCCCCAGGCCCCAGCGCCCGTCCCGGTCTGCTGCGATCGGAACGCTCTGTTGCTACCGGCGACCTGTCAGCCCCTCTCGTCCCGCGCGGCGGCTGAGGTACTGTGCGCTCTTTCATCCGCGACGGGCCGGTCCACTTTCCCCCAAACGCTGCCAAGACCCCACCCCCCCACCCTGGCAGCCAGCCAGCCGGGACGCAGTGGGGATTGGAGGGACTCAAACCTAAAACATTTACCTCCGTCTCTCCCCTCAGCAGACGAGGGACTCAAACCTAAAACCTATAAACCTCAGTCTCTCCCTTCCCTGGAGAAGGGGCTCAAACCGAACACCTTTACCCATCTCTCCCCTCACCAGATGAGGGACTCAAACCCAAAACCTTGACTTCGGGGGGTGTGGGGGAGAGAAAGCACTGCGCGATGATTGGCTGCAGGCCTCTCGAGGCGCTGAGTTACGGCCCCGTGAGGAGCGCTCCTTCTTCGTGAGCGCGGGTGGATTTGGGCAGAGGAACTCTCCCCCCCCCCCGCCCCCTCACAAACTCCCGTGACCCTCCCACACTGCCCCAGCACGTGGCGGCCTCGTACATCTCCCCCCGAACAGTGTCAACAAATCACCAGCCTGTTGGGACAGCTGTGCGGGGGATAAACCCGGGGCCCTCGATCGTGTGACCCCCCGCTTCAGAAGAGCGGGAGAGCCTGGGATAAATCTATTAGCCATAATCTCCCTGGCATGTGGGCCCCTGGAAAACACCGCAGCAAAACATCATGCCCTTGGAGGGAGGAAGAGTTCTCTAACCAGAGAGGACGGAGGAAAGTCAGGGCCCCGGCTTAGAAACGAGCCGCTGCCTTTTCATTTGGCGGGAACACACACGCAGGTCTAAAGGCCTCTACATGCTTCTTGTGCTGACTTCTTCGCGGTTCACGCAATGCACTCTGCAATATATACCGCTGCAAAGGCTATGCGCAGCCTATGCAACATGGTGTCCTTACACTTCTGTACACTAGTAGGTGTCAATGTATTCAACAAGGTCGATAAAGTTTTAATGAAAGCAGGGAAACTCCTGTACCTTCAAACTTCTTCAGCCAATCTTCCCTGAAGCTGGTAAATTTTTTACCGTGTCGAGCAAATTATCCTAGCCATCTATATCGTTAGCTACTAGCTCGATGAACTATGACTATGAATATGACAGCTCTGCCTCCATTTGCTAACCAAACCAATGAATGATGCGCAACATCTACATGAACGGTTGCGCTGTGGTCGCGAGTTAGATTTTTGCGCTAGGTAGGTGACACCCTCTGAAACCCCCTCTGCGTAGGTCGCAAAGGTTGCGTCGATGTTGCAGAGCCCTGGTTGTGTTGCTGTCGTGTTGTTGTCCTTCGAGCGTGCGGAGGCCTTCAGTGTGAGTGTCTTCAGAGGTTTTGATCGAATGGGAAAATCGCAAGCTTTTTATTATGTCTAAATCCCCTGCAGGAGATATGAGGGCCTTTCTCGACGGCGTGGGCCCCTCAAAACGCCTCTCTCCATCCCAGCTGATTTGTGTGAGAGGGCAGCCGTGCGCTCCCCGCCAACTCTATATTTACTCAGAGCGTAGTATCGCTGTCGGGTTTCAAAACCCAACACCCTCTCAAAACCCAACACCCCCTCAAAGCGCCGGCCCTGTGTCTCCACCCCCCCAGCCCCGCAATGTGTCGACTCCCTGGCCGCCAACACAACCGCCACATTCCGTCAGAGGGCCAAAACGCGCACCCCCCTCAGAGGGCCAGGAGGAACGGGGCCACATTCTGCGCACAGCGGGACGTCGGGCCAACGGTCGTGTCCGAGGGGCGATTTACGAGAGAACAAACCGCACGTCACGCGGTGTTAAAGAGGTCTTGAGGACACGACTGCCCCAAATCTGGACCCCCCTTCCCCCTTCCCCCATCTCCCCCTGCTACGGCCTCCCGCATCGATCGGCTTCCTCGTTACCGTGGTGACAGAGTGGTTAAAGATCGCAGGTCAGGGGGGAGGGCGGATAGCGTAGCGGTCTAACGCAACGTGTCTTGGCTGGTCCGATGTGGTGTGCGCTGCCTGTCAGGGACGTGGTTCGAAACCTGTCTCTAGCAGACCGGCCCTGGTCGCCAGCCCCGATCGGGGGCGGCGTTTGGTTGTCCGCCCCAGGGGGGGGGGGAGGGTGAGCCGGCTCGGGTCGGCCGTGAAGCGCGTAAGGGAGTCTCCAGAATGTGAGTGGGCGAATTCGGTCTCTAAAGAAGCGGTGTTCGCTGCCCTCTGAGAATTAGCTTGCCTCGTAGAGACGAGCGGCGGACTCGTGTGGGGAGGGGGAAATCAAAATAAATAGAGGGTGTAATTGGCTACTAAATTGGGGGATAAAACAGGGGAAAAAAATCTGGAACAAATTTTAAAAGAAAGAAATGAAAACAAAACAAAACAAAACAAAACAACTCACCCACCCCAAACGACTGGCCTGCCTAATAAATAGTCTGGCACACTGCACTTTGGATGATAAAATCCAGCCCCCAGTAAAATGTAACGGAACAGCCCTGTTAGGTACTATGTGAGCTGCTTAAAACCAAACACCTCTAAAAGAAACCCCAGACCCGTCACTGCCCTCAGGGGGGGGGCGTCCGGTCCCTTCCTCCGCCCCTCTCCCACAGGAGGGGGGGACTTCCTCTACAGGTGCTCCAGTTTCACCACACAATGCGACGTGTGACACCGCGGACGGGACAATAATATAATAACATACATTTGCATGCTTTTATCCAAAGCGACTTACTTAGTGAATACATACATTTTTCAGTATATGTGGTCCCAGTGGGAATTGAACCCACAACCTAAGCCAAACGCTACGCTCTACCTACTGAGCCACACAGAACCAGGCCCATACATTCCTGAGGAGGGAGAAGGGGTATGGCTCACCTCTGAGTTGCTCGGGGGAAGATGGCTGAGCTGTCCTCCGCTGTTACCCTCGAAAATCTGCAAGACACACACACACACACACAGGACTGGTAAAAATGATCACAGTCATCCTTTAAGCAGGAATAACCCAGGGCAACAGCATAAATAGACACACATTTCTTATTTCGGACTTAATTAAAAACCTGTCTCCCCCAGCCACCGGCTTTGAGACTATTTCCATCCGGATCTGAAGTAAAAATACCGGTTGAGGTTGACTGGAAATAACCAGTGGCTCAGCGCTGGTGCAATTACAGCTTCTGGGGGCGGGCGGATGAAACGGCAGAGAGGGGGGCGGGCGGGGGGTGACTCGGTCTTCCCCTGCGCCAGACTGCTGTCTGTCTGTCTGTCTGTCTGTCCCGCTGTGGCGTGGCGCTCAGCCCCTTTAGCCCTACAGCATGGGTGACTAAGCTGCAGAAATGAGCGCTGACTTGGAGATGCCCCCCCCACACCTCCCACAGGGACACCCCCCCCTCCAAGTGCTCCAAGAGCATCTACAGCTAATCACGGCACACAGGTACACATTAAAGCTCACGAAAGGTGGAAGTGATGTCATGAAAGGTGGAAGTGATGTCACGTTTCACACCTTCAGAGGAAACAGGACAAGAAAGAGACCCATTGCAAAGTCATACGGGAAGAATGGAAAAAATAAATGTAAGGTGAAAGTTCCATGAGCTAGGCTGAGGCCCGGGTTCGAGGCGTGTGTCCAGTGGAATAATAATATAATATATGCCATTTAGCAGACTCTTTTATCCAAAGTGACTTACAGTAGTGAATGCATACATACATGTGTGGTCCCAGGGGGAATTGAACCCACAACCGAAGCGTTGCCAACGCTGTGCTCTACCAACTGAGCCACACAGAACCACGGGTGCCACACGCCCTGAGCCCTGAGCCTGCCCAGTTTCCCAGGGCCTTGGAACATTCCCCAAGGGCCCGTCAGCCTGGCGCTCCGGGTCGGGTTTCGAGAGGATATCTGGGTCGGCCTTCATCTGAGACGAGGAGAAC
>JAINUG010000577.1:10000-22500 GCA_029706075.1 Aldrovandia affinis | reverse complement strand
CATATTTATCAGGAATTAAACAAAGCTCATGAAACAGATCTGCTCATCGCTGTACGTAACTGTCGTCTCTGCTTTCAGACACCACTCCACCTCTCTTACGCGCTTCGATCTTCTCCTCCTCCCACTGACCTTTCAAGCGTTTGAAAAGCATAAAACGATTATAATTTAATTAGCCAGACGGGACCGAAGGTTCACTTCAAGCAGTGAGCAGCCCCCTCAACTCCCCCCCCCCCCCGTACTGCTTTCAGCAGAAGGGACATAAAAGTGTCGGGGGGTGAATCCCCCAATTAAAAAGAAGGAAAGGAGGAGCAGCAGCCCACCAAATGGGGGTTGTGATGAGGAGAGAGACGTGGGAATGTGGCCCTTTTGGGATCAGGAGGGGTTTGATCTCCTGGCTTTGCCCTGGAAGAGAACATGACAAGGTCTCCGGGCCTTTTTATCTGGAAGAAAGGGCCGGGCTGAATCCCTTCCCCCGGCCGTATCCCTTCCTGCCAAACCCCTGCCGTTGTGCTCATTCTGTAATCCCGTCGATGAGTGAGGGGTTTTCCAGCAAAGAGTTCCTGTTCTAATGTTTTCCTGTGTTCATGTATTTGAGCTATATTATGGAGCCAAAGACACATTTCCATTTTTGAACTGAAATGGACAATGCAGCTTTCTGAATTAGAATTCCTAATTCACGAGTGTTCCATCCTGGAACTTTACAGTCGCTTTGAGGACGCCGTCGGCAACGCTTTATGACGTCATCAATTAGAAGCAACCGGAACGTTACGGTGTGTTCTTCACTGAGATGGACAATAAAGCTTCTTGAATTTGAACTTCTAACTCAAAGGCGTTCCATTCCGGAACTGTACTGTTCTTTGAGGACGCCATTAGCAACCCTTTATGACGTCGTCGGTTAGAATCGACCGGAATGTTACGGCGTGTTCTAGAACAAGCGTCGCAGTGTGGCGGCAACTCCCTCAAAGGGTTAAGGCGGGAAGTGTTTATACACAGGCTTAAGAGGCCCTCTCTGGCACAGACACAGACGAACAGTAAAAAAAAAAGGCCCTCGTTTCTGGGCAGCTCCATGACTTCATCTGGTTTCCTCGTCAGGCTGGAACACTGAGAGAGGGGATAACGCTCGGTACAGGGCCCATTACCGCGAACATCTGGAACGCAACGCGACGTGTAGTGGCAGTGTGCCTCCCGGCTGCGTGTGTGTGTGTGTGTGTGTGTGTGTGTGTGCGTAGACAGTCTAACCTCCACCCTAAATTTAGCGCAGTTCTCCCTCCTCAGCCCTCAAAAACAAAATTGCTATTGTATTTTGTTTCGCTTGTATGCAGATCCATTTTCGATCAAAAAATCAGCATTACAAAAACACGCTCTGCTGTAGGACACTGTCAACAAGAGTGCGCTCACCACCGAACAGAAAGAGAGTTGCAACGTCGCCACATAAACACCGACCGAAACTGATCCCTTCCTACAGGCGCTCTCTGGAAAACACTGTCCTGTCTCTGTATACAGCGTAGGGTGGAGAGACAGACAGACAGACATGGAGCTCTTCAGTGAGGTGAGGGGGTGATGGGGGGTGCCACTCTACTTCATCTGGCTCTTATTTTGAATAAAGCTTGCTTTGTATAAAAAATGTCATAACCCTTCCTATTTAATAAACAAGTTGTGAAATGTGAAATTGTTCTGAATTTGTTCAACCATTGGACTATTAGGTCCGCTACTGGTCATCATATTATCCATGTGAGGGTCAAATGAATTACCTTTTGAATGTCCTCCCCTGTGTGGTTCTGTGCCACTCTTGGGCCTCCCCTGTTAAAGTGCTCTGGACTCCCCACTCTCTCTAGCCCACCCCTCACCCCTCACCCCTCACACCCTCACCCCCTCACCTCTCTCTCTACCCCACCCTCACCTCTCTCCCTACCCCACCCTCACATCTCTCTCTACCCAACCTCACCTCTCTCTCTCTACCCAACCCTCACCTCTCTCTCTCTACCCAACCCTCATCTCTCTCTCTCTCTCTCTCTCTCTCTCTCTCCTCTCTCCCTCCTCTCTCTCTCTACCCCACCCTCACATCTCTCTCTCTCACTCTCTCCCTACCCCACCTCTCTCTCTCTCTACCCAACCCACCCCTCTCCCACCCTCACCTCTCTCTCTCTCTCTCTCTCTCTCTCTCTCTCTCCTCTCCTCTCTCTCCCCACCCTCTCTCTCTCTCTCTACCCCACCTCTCTCTCTCTCTCTCTCTCTCTACCCCACCTCTCTCTCTCTCTCTCTCTCCCTCTCCCCACCCCACCCCACCCCTCACTCTCTCTCCCCTACCCTCACCTCTCTCCCACCCTCACCTCTCTCTCTCCCTCACCTGGCTCTCGATGGCCTTGCGGTTCTTGTGGTCGCTGACGACGGAGAGCTGCAGTTCGGCCATCTTCCTCATCTTGCCGTCCATGTCGATGTTCTGCAGCAGCGCCTGGGTCTGGCTCCGGAGCAGCCGCACCGTGTCCTCCTTGCCGTGCCGCTTGGCGAACAGCGAGGCGCTGGCCGAGTGCATCGCCGTCACCCAGTTCTCCAGGTCCGTCTGATTGGTCGCCTGGGAGGAGGAACACACCACGGTCCAGTTAGAATGAGGGAGAGGGAAACGGGGCGTGGTTGGTGCACCCTGTGGAGTTCGTGGAGGTTTGAGGGTGTAACAAAACATCGACAATTGTATTATTATACATTTTGTTTACGATTTTTCCGTTTTTCTCTCCAATTTGGAAGCCATATACCCTCTATTTCGATTAACCCTCCCCCACGAACTCACCGCTCATCTCTACGGGGCAAGCTAATCTCCGAGGCTGGCAATGATCCGCCTCCTTAGAGATGGAACTCACCGACCCCCTTTCTGGAGACGCCCTTAAGTGCTTCGCAGCGAGTTCGTGTGCCGACCACCCTCCCCTCCCTCCCTCCCTCAGGAGCGGACAGCCAAATGCCGCCCCCGATCGGGGCTAACGGCCAGGGCCGGTCTAGCAGAGACGGGTTTCTAACCGCGTCCCTGATAGGCAGCTCACACTCGTACAGGACCAGCCAAATACGGGTGCGTTAGACCGCTACGCTACCCACCAGCCCGTAACAAAACGTTTTTGAACATGTTTATTCTTTCCCTTCTCTTGGCACACCTGATACATTCATATCCAAACAAGCTTCAAGTGCACGGGTCTCGATTCCTCAATGCTTACTGTCAACACGCACTCTCAAAAAAGAACAGGGCTACGTAACAACGCGATTTCACGTCTCGCACGCAGCGAAGCTCGTAAACAAGAGTGCGGAGATCGCTGAGCAGCTACAGCTGCCTCGCGTGCGTTTCCGAAAACCCAGAGCAACAACGAGACCAGTGACTAAACGGCCAAGAAGTGCATAAACAAGCACAAATCAGCCCGGAATGTTCCGCCCCTCCTCCCGCGTCTCGTCAAAGGGACGCTCTCCATCGCTAGCGGCCCGGCCGAGCAGCAGGACGTGAGGAAAAGCTCTATTAAAACAGCACAACAGTCGCTATCGACCTACACTTACCCACTCGTTAAAGGAAAAACCTGAGAAAGACGCAAGACGCTCCCGGAGTCGATATAATGAGCGACCGGTGGCGTGCGGTGGATTGGCGTAGCGGAGTCTCTGGGCACTTTGTGTTTACCCTGCGTGATCTCGCTCATTTCCCAGCAGGCCACAGGACTCCAGTTACTGCGGCGGCTAAATCGCTGGTAAAAGCGTGCAGACATGTTTCCCTTTGCGGTCCGGAGATGAGACTCCCCCCCCCCACTAATCGACGGCTTCTGGTGCTCGTTTGTACACTGGATCGCGAGCGGGGCCCGTCTGCGCCCCCTGCGCACACAGCCTGACACGGAAACAACATGGCTGTGCACACGGGGGCCACACAGGCAGCGATGACAGGCCGTAAACATCAGCGTGTCAAAGTGCGCGGGCGACAGAGGTCTCTGTCATCAGGAGGATGTGTCACTGGAAGTACCGCTGTGTACGTGGTGTGTGTGTGTGTGTGTGTGCCTGTGTCTACGTGTGTGTGTGTGTATGTGTGTGCCTGTGTCTACGTGTGTGTGTGTGTGTGTGTATGTGCCTGTGTCTACGTGTGTGTGTGTGTGTGCCTGTGTCTACGTGTGTGTGTGTGTGTGTGTGTGTGTCTGCGTGTGTGTGTGTGTGTGTGTATGTGTGTCTGTGTGTCTATGTCTGCGTGTATGTGTGTGTGTGTGTGTCTACGTGTGTGTGTGTGTGTGTATGTGTGTGCCTGTGTCTAAGTGTGTGTGTGTGTGTGTGTGTGTGTGTGTCTGCATGTGTGTGTGTGTGTGTATGTGTGTCTGTGTGTCTATGTCTGCGTGTATGTGTGTGTGTGTGTCCACGTGTGTGTCTGCATGTGTGTCTGTGTATCATCTAACAGACAACATATACAACATAACACATGCCATGACTTACAGTAGTGAATGCATACATTTTTCAGTATATGTGGCCCCCAATGGGAATCGAACCCACAACCTCAGCGTTGTCAGCGCCGCGCTCTACCCACCGAGCCACACAGAAGCAGACGGAGGCTCACCTGGAACAGGTAGACGTCCCCGTAGGCGTTGCTCAGGCAGAACACGCTCTCCTTCTTGGGGTGCTCGGGGACGGCCTGCACCACGCTGTCCTCGGCGAAGAGGGCGTAGCACGGCGACAGCTCCTGCTCCGCGCCCGTCTTCCCGTACGTCTCGTAGAAGAGCAGCGTGCAGCCTGCAGGGGGGAGAGGGAGCAGGCCTCACCAACCGCACACCGCACGGTCAAACAAACACAACCGCTCACAAAACGCACGCTCAAACAAACACAACCGCTCATAAACCGCACGCTCAAACAAACACAACCGCGCTCAACAAACACAACCGCTCTCACGCTCAAACAAACACAACCGCACGCTCAAACAAACACAACCGCTCATAAACCGCACGCTCAAACAAACACAACCGCTCATAAACAAACGCACGCGCTCAAACAAACACAACCGCTCATAAACAAACACAACCGCTCATAAACCGCACGCTCAAACGCTCAAACAAACACACACCGCTCATAAACCGCACGCTCAAACAAACACAACCGCTCATAAAACACACGCTCAAACAAACACAACCGCTCATAAACCGCACGCTCAAACAAACACAACCGCTCATAAACCGCACGCTCAAACAAACACAACCGCTCATAAACCGCACGCTCAAACAAACACAACCGCTCTCAAACAAACCGCTCAAACAAACACAAAACAAACACAACCGCTCATAAACCGCACGTAAGGCTACGCGCGCGAAGACTCGGCCACACCTGACGCGGGATATGTCATCGCGTGGCAATGCAAAGGTGTTGGTTGACGTTGGTTCTGACAGTAACATTTTAGAATGTTCATGACTGTGAGGCATTGTGGGAAAATGTGTTCAAGCACTGTTCATACACTACAAACACGGTCTGTGTAACACTGCCGATACACTTCAGGCCAGGAAAATATTTCTGGGCTCTTTGCACTTAACGATACGTCACATTTTGGTGGGATTTCACACACACCAGTGTCCAGGACAGAAATCACACAACTGGAAAAGACCTCGTGCCAAATGTTGAGATACGGGCCTGGATTCACTCAGCAGACGTCCTTAAGGTTGACAACATAAACGCAGCGTTAGTAAGTGCAACTTCTTTCCCCCGTTCACTCGCCAAGGCGGTGTTGCTGGTGAACGAAAAAAAAGTCGCAATAGCATTTATCTGGAAGCCAAAGACGCATTTCGATTGAAGCCAGGCCTGTCATCCTGCGCCGTGAGACGAAGTGAGCCCCTCTTCAGAACGACGCAGTGAAAGTGGAGAGCGCGATCCGACAGGCGCACTCAGCCCACGAGCGGGAAAGGGCTCAAAGGGTAACATGAGGCTCCTGTGTCCCGGGCCAGCTGTGGCGTCTCCGTGGTGCCCTGCGGTCCGGTTCTGGTGACTCACGTTTCCAGGAGGCGCGCTCTCGGTCCCCAAAAACCTGAGCACAAAACTCCCTTTTTCCTTTTTGAACCTTTGAGTTTTCTTCCCTCTTTATTTACACCTACATGTTCCTCCGTCTTGAGCTTATATTTGACTTTGGATTTAAATGTGCTGTATTGTGCCCCTGTCCTTCTGTGATATATTGTTATACTTTTTGTATACCTGAAATGGCCTTTTTTTGTTTTCCATGTGTTGGAAATGCCAAATTTTAAAAGAAAAGGTTTTGTTGAATAACCTTTTCCTTCCCAGTGTTACAGGTATGATGCGCAGCTGCCTGCAATGATGTCTATCGCTGTATTACTGCACTGATCTCGTGCGCTAACTATGATTGTTCCTACCATGTATTAATGCACATCTTGTAAGTCGCTCTGGACAAGAGCGTCTGCTAAATGCTTAAAATGTAAATGTAAATGATGAATGAATGAATTGAATGAATTTTTAAAACCAAACAAAAGACACTAACGTTTCCAACGGAGCTTCCAGAGGCGGTGTTGGAGGTGAGACAGCTTCTTTGGCGGGACGGGCACTGTCACACCGTCTCCCCCAAACCAGACACCCCCTCCAGGCGAGGGACTTAACACCGGGGAGAGAGCGCCCCCCCCCCTCCGGCCAGGAGACGGCTCATAATATTGAGGTTTTCACCCAAACAGAGGTATGAAATCGGAACCGGGAAAGCGACACGTTGTATTGTGCGGGTTGAACACGCAATGTTCTGTGACAAATGTTTCCCAGACTCTCCGCGTCTCGCGTTACAGTCTCGCTCATACCTCGACCTGCGCCAGCGACAATAGGATATCCCTTTACGGTTTACAACGAGAAAGACACAATCGACATCCTCCTATCGCCACCAGCCTCGTTTATAATTAACTCCCGAAGATCCGTCAGCTCTCGGCCGCGACAGATTTGTCAGGGAGGAAGAACGACGGGCTTCGGGGGCGCACAAGCGTAATCCCAGCCGGGTAAAGGAGGTGGGGTCAGCGCCCCCAGATTTTCCGCTGAACCACAAACGCCACCCGTGTAATCCCCCCCCGAGGAGCTTTCAGGACATGAGGTCAGAGTCGGCCCCAAGCGCAGCACGCCGGATGTTCACCCCCCCGGGGGTTGAGTTTATCGCTGCAGCTTCCTTCCTTCCGGGGCGTGACAGGATGAGCTGCCATCGTCAGCGTGACGGAGAAAGCGTCTCTTTTACAGCATCCGCTCTCTCCGCAGCTCCTCCTCACAGAAGCCTCGAAAATCTCAACTCCTCGTAGCGGTCTAACGCGCCCGTATCTTGGCTGGTCCGATATGAGTGTGAGCTGCCTATCAGGGACGCGGTTCGAAGCTGTCCGCCCCAGGGGGAGGGGGGAGGGCGAGCCGGCTCGAGTTCGTCGCGAAGCACGTAACGGGTGACTCCAGAACGTGGGTGGGCAAATTCTGTCTCGAAGGAAGTGGAGTTCACTGCCCTCAGAGAGTTAGCTTGCTTCGTAGAGACGAGCGGCAAGTTCATGTGGGGAGGGCAAATCGAAATAAATAGAGGGTATAATTGGCCACTAAATTGGGAGAAAAAACGGAAAAAATCTGATTTAAAAAAAAAAAAAAAACTCCTGCGACTTGGGGTCACAAACAGATCGACCATGAGCAACAAACGACTCAGCGTCTGCTATGACTCACCGGAAGGGAGCCAGCCTCTGCAGGCGAGCGACCTCCGTCAGACGAAACAAAGATACAGTCTGCTTATTATTACGCAGTGCTAGTAGCGTAATGTGCGAGAATAGCACTACAAACAGATGGCCAACATACATACAATCAATCAATCACTGGCTGTACCTACAAACACTCGCTATGCATTACATTACATTACATTACAGGCATTTGGCAGACGCTCTTAGTGGGAAGTACAGTTCCGTATGCAGCAACGTTTCGCCCACTGTGACCTTCTGCAGGAAGCATGAAGATGACCACACATCTGTTGACAGACACTGCTGCACACCACGCTAAGTGGAAGTAGCTACAGTGATTAGTTTGCCCGTTGGCGGCCTGTTTGGAGGGCTACTCGCACATTCTAGTCAAGCAACGCATAAGTAATAAAAAGACGCCATCTTAATATATATATAATATATGCCATTTAGCAGATGCTTTTATCGAAAGCGACTTACAGTAGTGAATGCATATACTTTTCAGTATGTGTGGCCCCAAAGGGAATCGAACCCCCAACCTAAGCATTGTCAGCACAATGCTCCACCTACTGACCCACACAGAACCACTGTGTGGTGATGGAAACCATCTTGGTTTCACGGCAAATTTTTTGCATGATTCGTGCCATTCGACGAGCAACCTACACCTACACATTTTTTTGTGTACTTAAAACTTCAACAAAGACGACCACTACTGTGAAACAATTTGGTATAGATCTCAACACTTTCACGCCCCGATTGTCTCCACAAGAAACCCAGACACACACCAGCTCCCTGTGCTGTGAATCACAGCGATGGCCGGTCAAACCCGGGACACCACCGCCGCCCTATCCTCCTCCGCTGCTGCTGCCCCCTTACCTTTGAGCGTGACCCAGTACTGCCTCCACTTGCGCCGGGCGACCAGCTCCAGCTTGCGGTCCTTGCTCAGGGTGAGGAGGGGCTTGAAGGAGAGCCAGCCGGCCCGGCGGACCACGCCCTGCTCCTTCTCCAGCAGCAGGTCCAGCTGCTCCAGGGAGCCGCGCGATTCGCTGCCCGTCTCCTCCGCCGTGCCCTCCGAGGGCTCCGCCCGCTCCTCGGCCGCGCGCCCGCCCGCCTCCAGCTCCAGCATGAAGCTCTCGTAGATGTTCTGCCGCAGGGCGTCGCCGTTGCCGTGGACGTTGCCGTGGCTGCCGGGCGGCCCGTTGGACGAGCGGCGATGGGCGGCGGCGGCGGTGGGGGGGGGCGGGGCCTGGGCGGGGCCGGGGTGCCACAGCAGGCTGGACGCCTGGGAGACGGAGCAGGTGGTATCCACCGTCAGGCCGTCCACGCCGCTGTCGAAACCCTCACTCGCCTCGTTACCTCTGGGCTCCTGGGGGGGGAAGGGGGAGAGGAGCACGGGTCAGGCGTGCTAGAGCTGGGCCAGGAGGAGTGCTGATCTAGGATCAGTTTAGCCTTTTAGCTCATAATGGATATGGTTAGGATATGGACAGGGGAAACCTGATCCTGGATCAGCACTCCTACTCTTGGAGTCTTTTGTACATATGGGCCCTGGTCTCATGACCATGTCACATGACCATCACGCCACCTATCAGAATCTATTCTACCTTCAGCGCATTCACCCTCATAGAATTTCTCAGTGGTAATTATGGGGATAAAATGTATACCGTGCACCACAAATATGACGATTGTTATTGTCAAGCATCAAAATAAGCCATTGGGGAATTGTTTACTCAGGGCGTTGAGAAATATTTAACACAATACCAGGCCTGAAACTAATCAGCTGTGCGCAAACAGTTCCCTGAGCCCTGGGTCTGTTTGCAATCCAAAGCCAGGAACATGCATTTCAGGTTTTTCAGTTTAAGGTGCTCAAATGCACTTCTTGGCAGACAGGTACTTCTACTTGCATTGAGACGTGAACTTTTTCAATGAAGCATGAAGCAGTCTTTCACAACATCAAAAGTAAAATGTATGGAATTCAAATCAAAGTGCAGCCATGGCTTTCCACTTATTGGGCCATTGTTCGTGAGTAATGATCGTAGCAAAGATCATTAGAGACACATTTTATTGATGTGACTTCATTTCCCTAGTATGCAAACTGAGCTGTCCCACATCCCAGCCAAATTCAGAAGTCCAGCCAAGAAGCACAGGAAGACAAGGAGGTGTTGGGAGGGGCAGGGGTTCTTGTGTGGCCTGACTATCGTCTTAACTGACCCACAGAGTTGCAGCTGCTCCCCCCCCCCCCCACCCAGGTTTTGGGTCGGAACCCATAGAGAGCTGCCTCAGCTGACACTCCTAAACAGTACCAGGAACGTCAGTTAGCACCACCCCAGAGAGTAAACTGCCTCTGACAGCACTGAGCCCTGTATGAGAAGCCCCTCATTCTATCTGTGGTGAGTTTGGCTGTTAAAAGTGGGCACTCCTGGCTGGCGGATAGCGTATCGATCTAACACACCCATATTTAGCTGGTCCTGTACGACTGTGAGCTGCCTATCAGGGACGCAGTTCGAAACCCGTCCTGCCAAACTGGCCTGGCCAAGCCCGTCTCTGTCTGCTCCTGAGGGAGGGGGAGTGGTCGGCACAAACTCGGTGTGAAGCACGTAAGGGTATCTCCAGAAAGGGGGTCTCAGTCCCGTCTCAAAGGAGACAGATCATAAAATAATATAATATACGCCATTTGGCAGACGCTTTTCCAAAGCGTCTTACAGAGTGAATGCATACATTTTCAGGGGCCCCAGGGCGATTGAACCCACAACCTAAGCGTTGGAGGTGGATCATCAACTGAGCCACAGAGAACCACATCGCCGGCCTCGAAGAGTAGCTTGCCCCGTAGAGATAGGCGGCAAGTTCGTGGGGGGGTTCATCTAAATAAATAGAGGGTATAATTGGCTTCCAAATTGGGGAGAAAAGCAAAAAATCTTGAAAAACAAAAGAGGGCACTCCTCACCTGCAGCTTCCGCCTCTTCCTGCTCAGACTCCCCGTCCAGTCACTGATGCGCCTGATGCGGCTCTTGAGGGCGTCCTTTCTGCTGTTGCCCTCGACGACGGGCTTGGCCTTGCGGCAGGGCAGGGTGTAGGAGGCGTAGCGCCGGCCGCCAGGACAGTCCTCCTCCAGGGGGGGCTCGTCCGGGATGGACGCGACGGAAGCGTGGTCGACCAACATGCCATCCAGGGTCTGGACGGAGGGGTCCTTGGGAACGGGGAAGGTCCCAAGGAGGTCCGAGGAGGACGTCGGGGACGAGCGAAGGCGGTACCCCCTCAGATCCTCGCGCAGAACCACCTCAGAGTTCCTCGCGGCCCCCCCCAGGGGTCGAAGGGGGTTGCCCACGGCGCCGCTGTGGTCCGCGGCCTGCCCCGAGGAGCAGGTGTTGTCGCCGCCCCCGAGCTCCAGCCCGTTCCCCCAGGGCGAGTCGTACCAGGAGCACTCGGAGCTCAGCGAGCTGCCCTGGCTCGTCCTGAGGGCGGAGTCCGCGGGGGCCTCGGGGAGGAGGCCCGGCGCGGCCGTGATCTCCAGCGTCGGCGAGTACTTGAGCAGCTGCACGGGCCCGCTGGACTCCTCCGAGCCCTCCGAGCCGCCCCAGCCGCAGAAGCCGTCCGACGGCGGCTTGGACCCGGAGCCGGAGCCGGCGTTGGAGGTGAACTCCACGCGCAGGCTGCCGTCCTCGCTGAGGAGCACCTTGGGGCCGCCGCCCTGGTCCTCCGCCGGTTCCCACGCGGACGTCCTGGTCGCGAGCGGCGTCTCGTACCCGTTCAGCGGGCGGCCGTTGCTCGCCGCCTTGTACCCGTTTCCCTGGGCGAGCTGGCCGTAGTGACCGCGGTGGTAGCCGTTCTCCGGCGGCACCAGAGAGCTGCTGGGCCAGCGGCTCCCGTTGGCCCCGTTGCTGACGTAGTCGTAGTGGTGGGTGACGTAGGGCTGGCCGTTCTTGTGTTGGGACAGGCAGCCCCGACCCGCGGCCCGGGACCGGTAGCCCGCGCCACCCCCTTCCCTGGTCCGCCACCAGCTGTGGGGCGACAGGACTTCCTCTTTGGCTGAGCGGAACCTTAGGGAGCAGGACTTCTGTTTCCCGGGGAAGATCAAGTTGTTGCCCTTGGGCCCCGGAATACTGTACAGGCTATCGGAGTTACCCATCTCGATCTGTGGAGCAAAAGAGAAAACAGTGAATCACGGTTAAAGGTCTACATGTTTAACGTACGTTTAACCGCTATTCTGTTGGACACCGAGCGCTATTGTGATTTCAGTAAACTGCTGTATTTAGAGGGGAAAAGGCGTTGTGGGTTAAGATTTGACATGATTGAAGGAATTAAACTGGCAAAATAAATCTTTAAATATTCACAGGTGTTATGATTGCAACGCCAAATGGCTTCCAGAGAAAGGAGAACGTCTGTCAATAATTATGTGCACTGACTTCAAAGATATTGACGGGAACTGGACGGACGGCAGTTGAAAGGGCTGCCATGACGAAGCGTTCCTGTTCTTACTCATTTACTCTCATCTAAGTATAGGAATGTAACAAAAAAAAACATTTCTCAGTGCCTGTGATGGAGCTCTGTTCATTACAGACTTTTAATGAACAAAGCAAACAAAAGGGGGGCCTCTAGGGTGGTCTAGCGGTTACAACGTTCGACGCTGGCCACTGTGAACGGGGTTCGATTCCACTGGCCGCGCCAGAGTCGGCTCTGGCCGGGAGTGACACCAGGGGCGGCAATTGGCTGTCCGCCCCAGGCAGGGGGGAGGGAAGTCGACAGGAAGTTTGTTGCGTACAGGAGTGGCTCTGTGTACCGGAGTTACGGTTGACAGCCTGGCGAGTGCCGGCTTCGGAGGAGATGATACTTCGCCTT
>JAINUG010000577.1:0-2500 GCA_029706075.1 Aldrovandia affinis | reverse complement strand
ATCCTCACTGCATGAGACTGCCTTTTTATCATCTCTGAAATACAGCGACGTGCTTCAATCTTCTCACCCTCGCTAGCCTCAGAAAACCTGACATAGGCTGCTGGGTGGCTCACCCTGTTAAGACACTGTTCTAGTGTGTGGATGAGCCCCACGGTCTGCATCCTGTTAAAGACACTGTTCTAGTGTGTGGATGAGCCCCATGGTCTGCATCCTGTTAAGACACTGTTCTAGTGTGTGGATGAGCCCCACGGTCTGCATCCTGTTAAGGCACTGTTCTAGTGTGTGGATGAGCCCCACGCGGTCTGCATCCTGTTAAGACACTGTTCTAGTGTGTGGATGAGCCCCATGGTCTGCATCCTGTTAAGGCACTGTTCTAGTGTGTGGATGAGCCCCACGGTCTGCATCCTGTTAAGGCACTGTTCTAGTGTGTGGATGAGCCCCACGGTCTGCATCCTGTTAAGACACTGTTCTAGTGTGTGGATGAGCCCCACGGTCTGCATGCTGTTAAGACACTGTTCTAGTGTGTGGATGAGCCCCACGGTCTGCATCCTGTTAAGGCGCTGTTCTAGTGTGTGGATGATACATAATTGGCGGTAGCGTCGCCCAGAGAGGGAGGGATACAGTTGGCCGGGTTGTCCGTGTCTTGACGCAAACCAGCGACCCCCGTTGGTTAATCGGGCGCTCACAGTCTACCGGTACGCACAAAGCCGTGCACAAAGTGTCTTCTTCGGACTCAGGTCTGTGCAAGCTTAGGTTGCGGGTTTGATTCCCACTGGGACCACATATACTGAAAAATGTATGCATTCATTACTGTAAGTCGCTTTGTCGCTTTGGATAAAAGTGTCTGCTAACTGGCGTATGTTATATTATATATCACACGCACTTAAGGACAGTGACCCAAAGCCCCGAGCCCAAGGAGGATCAAACGCGCCGGTCCCAGACGCAGGGGCCAGACACACAGACAGACAGAGAGCCCTTTGGCGCTCTGAGGGTAACGGGTGGGACGGGCTCACGGACGGGGGGGGGGCGGGGGTCTGGGAAAAGCTGCGTGGAGAACCCGAGATTACAGAACCGTCAGCTGGAGTAAAAACAGGGAGGCGCCAGGGAGCACAGTTCTGCTTTCAGCTGGAGGAAGGGAGGGGCCACACCTCGCGGGGCCAGGAAGCCAGCCCCGCTTCCTCTCCGGGGACAGAGAGGGGCCTTGTGCTCGCGTTGGGTGGGGTGGGGCCGCTCTTAGAGACCTGCTCTGGTCTAGTCTAGTCTGGCCTGGTCTGGCAAGAGACTCAAAACCCACCTCTTCAGACTCCACTACCACTGAACTCTGTCCATCTACCTAAATTGTCTTCACCACTGTTTACTTGTTCAACACTATCATAAAAACCAAAAAAAATTACACGAACCTTTTCCTTCCCAGTGTTACATGTGTGGTATGCAGCTGCCTGCAATGATGTCTATCACTGTATTACTGCACTGATCTTGTGCGCAAACTATGATTGTTCCTACCATGTATTAATGCACATCTTGTAAGTCATTCTGGATAAAAGCGTCTACTAAATGCTTAAAATGTCAAATGTAAATGTACTTTAGTGTGCATCTGCACCAGGTCTGGGCCTCCCTCCCTCCCTCTCTCTCTCCCTGCTCCAGGTCATTTGTAAGGCCTGACATTCAGGGCAGTAACGGGGACACAAATGCGTTATCTGCACTCTAATCGAATAAGGTTGACTTCCTTCTGTCACTGTTGCCACTGGTGAAAGTGTAATGATTAACAAAATTAGCTTTTGGCTCACTTGTTACCATATGGCAGGTTTTTTTTTGGGGGGGGGGGATAATTTTGGCACCCTCTTTGCAATCCATCAGTGAAATTGAGCAGTTAGCATGGAGAGGAGGGGAGGAAGGGAGAGGAGAGAGAGAGGAGGGTGCAAAGCTGAAACAAAGGCAGAGAACGCACGCTTAATGTGCTCTACACAGCCCCCCCTGGCCAAATAAACATTTTTAAGGAGATCCAGCAGCACAGAGGTTCTTTAAGTTAGCGTTTGTTTTCTTTTGCATTTTGTAAGAGCTGTGGAACTTACAGAGGTATGACTGTGTGTGTGTGTGTGTGTGTGTGTGTGTGTGTGTGTGTGTGTGTGTGTGTGTGTGTGTGTGTTAGAGAGAGTGTGTGTATTGTACGGGGGGCTATGGGGGCTCTTTTTTAATTCACGCTGTCTCTTTCATTACCCTCTGATTGGGAGAGCTCTTAGCAGGAGCCACGCTCCCCTTCCCCCTCTTTCTGGATGAGTGGGGCGCACAAAACATGGAATTATGCCCCATTGTCCCGGAGGACACAAAGGCAGCGTGGCCCATTATCCCCAGCCTCCAGATGCTGCTGCCCCCGGCCCGGACCCATCCATCACAACCCATAAGAACCATCACACACTGGATTCCATCAGGGAGAGACCCCCACACACACACACAGACACACACACACACACACACACACACACACACACAGACACAGACA
>JAINUG010000576.1:112500-145041 GCA_029706075.1 Aldrovandia affinis | reverse complement strand
GCCTCTAAATATTTTGCTAAACGTCTGAATTAAGTGTCTCTGTCATATAAAGTCACAACTCAAGTCTTTGCACAGCACATATTTTTTACGCATATCTCTACGCTAACGCATGGTAGGCCTTGTGGAGTTGCAGTTTTCCCCAGAAAAATGACTATTCATCAAATAAAGCGTATAAATGGATAATTTGAATTATAATTCAGTTACGGAATTCTTAATAATTGAAGCTTCAACAGTGTTTCAAGCAGACAAGCACAGCACCAAATAGGTTGTTAAAAACGCAGGTCGCTCTGGATAAGAGCGTCGGCTAAATGACTAAAAGTAATGTGATCGTAAATTCATGCCTCTCTCGATCATGTGCAGCTACAATGACGTCAAAGCAGTTTTCATGCCCATGAGCAAGGGGAATATTACTCCTGAGAGATCATGATTAATGGCGAAACTGTGTGAGAAATTGGCCTGGTCTTGAATCACAGATCGAAGGCCAAGTCTCACTAACACACTAAAGACACAAATAAACAAATATTTTTTTTTTTTTTTGCTCTTACGCAATGTTCAATGTTTGGGCGTGATGCTGGCGACGTGCAGCCACTTATGACCAGTAGACACACACACACACACACACACACACACACACACACACACACACACACACACACACACACACACACACACACACACACACACACACACACACACACACACACACACACACACCCTTTACTCATAAAGTGTTCATACAGGAACGCACAAACACACACATGCAGACACACACACACCCCTGCAGACACACAAACACACACATGCAGACACACACACACACCCCTTACTCATAAAGTGTTCATACAGGAACGCGCACAAACACACACATGCAGACACACACACACACCCCTTACTCATAAAGTGTTCATACAGGAACGCGCACAAACACACACATGCAGACACACACACACACACCCCTTACTCATAAAGTGTTCATACAGGAACGCGCACAAACACACACATGCAGACACACACACACACCCCTTACTCATAAAGTGTTCATACAGGAACGCGCACAAACACACACATGCAGACACACACACACACCCCTTACTCATAAAGTGTTCATACAGGAACGCGCACAAACACACACATGCAGACACACGCCCTTTACTCATAAAGTCTGCTGGACTTTACTTCGTTCCAAGTCCAGCAGACTCAGGAACAGCTTCTTCCCCTCCGCTGTCATCTCCCTGAACTCCTCATCCCCTCCTCACCCCCCTCCAGTGACTGCCCCTCTCCACCTCCCCGTAGTATCCTGACCTAGACTCTGGATCACTCCGGATACTCTGACTCTGGATACTATGGTTTACTCTTCATGTAGTAACTCTGTTCACTGACTCTGGATACCCCCCTGACTACCCGCACTAGATCTGTCATACCTTCATTCTGCACATACCCATGTACAATATTGTAATATAGCCTTGTACAGCAAAATTATACAGAATTATACTACCTATACATATATTTATATATTTATACTCACCTGTACTTACCTATACATAACTGCACTAGTCTGTATATAAATTATAGCAACCTAACTACCTTTATAGTAATTATTCAATACTGTGCCTGTTAGCATTATAACTTCTGCTATAGTACTGTATTGTAGCACTTACTGACATGTTTGCACTCTGGTTAGATACTAAACTTCTTTTCACTGTACTGTACCTGTACTGTACAATGACAATAAATTTGAATCTAATCTAATCTAATCTAAAGTGTTCATAGTGTGTGTGTGTGTGTGTGCGCACGTGTTTGACAGCAGACTAGGTGTAATCATTAATTTATTGCGCTCCATATAAACACAGATAGCAGCTGTGTGAAAGCAATGGTGGGTAACTGAGACCTCACAGCAATGGCCTGGTTAGGCCTAACTCAGGTGATAGGCCCCTGGCTCAGGTGAGCCCTGGCCTGGCTCAGGTTTGCTCCCTGGCTCATCCTAAAGGCTCAGGTGAGTCTCGTGCCTGGCTGGTGAGCCCTCAGGTGAGCCTAGGCCTGGCTCAGGTGAGCCCGTTAGGCCTGGCTCAGGTGAGCCTCCTCCCTAAAACGCTGTGAAGGCCTGGCTCCCTCAATTAAGATTCATTTACGACATTGCCCCCATTTGTGGGAGTTTACGAGGCCTGGCTCAGGTGGAACAACGCCAACATCTCAGCAGGGCAGCATTACACTGACATGACACACTGTGATGCACTTAATCTCATCTCCAAAACCAGGTGGCAAAAGACTTGTTACCAGAGACACACAATGAATTCGGACAAAGACATCACAGTAAATAGATTTAAAAATAAAAAAAAGATTTATTTTGGGGGGAGAGATAAGGGATCTCCAGATCTCAGTGGCTTGGGGTCGCAGTGGCTGTGAGGTTTAATTGTTGTATCTTTTCCGTCAGGCGCTCAGCGGACAGCTCAGCGGGGTCCGAGAGGGGCTCCAGGTACTGGTAAGCCGCCACCCTCTTCCCGGTCAGCGGGTCCACCACGTTCCCCACCTTGTACACCACCTCCGCCAGCTCATGCGTCACGTGTTTGGTCCTCCTCTCTGGCAAGGCCTTGAGCAGGACTACGTCTCCCACAGTGCACTGCTCCAGGGCATCGTGTGCAAAGTAAGTCTTCCTTTTGTTGTAGTACTGCAATGACAGACAGCATGCCAGAAACATGAGCAGACTAAACTTGTGCACAGCGAGAATAACCAAAGTTCTGTACACCATGGAAGCAAGAGTCCGAGCTGTGTGAAAGATGGTTAGAGGCATTATACTTTGTGTGCCTATCATACAGCTAAATACACATTAATAGCAGTTGCGTTACGGACTGGAAGTGAAGAAGTCCACTTAATCACTACTTACCACAAAAGTGTTGAGTACATCACAATGACACAGACACAGCAATGTGCTTTCAAAGGTTGATTTAGCCTTTAGTCTTTAGCACGCACTCAAATATAGGCTCGTAGACTTCCTTAAAGGACATTAAGACACACTACTTCTCTGTTTCCTTAATCCCTGTGAAATGATTTGATGATTCTCTGCCACAAAATATAAACAATTAACTGCCAAAATAAAGGAAACACCAACATAAAGTGTCTTAATTGGGCGTTGGGCCTCCACAAGCCACCAGAACAAGTGTCTGGAACTCTACTGGAGGGATGCAACACCATTCTTCCAGGAGAAATCTCATCATTTGGTGTTTTGTTGATGGTGGTGGAAAACTCTGGAAAAAAAAACTCCAAAATAAAGCAAACACTAAATAAAGGGTTCTGGGGTGGCGGATAGCGTAGTGGTCTAACGTGGGTGGGTAGGCGAGTTCCGTTCCGGAGGAAAAGCGGAGTTCCCTGCCCACCGACAATTGGCTTGCCTCGAGTAGTCGAGCGACGGACCCATGTGGGGAGGGTTAATCGAAATAAATAGAGGGTGCAATTGGCTACCAAATTGGGAAAAAAACGGGAAAAAATCTTCAACAAATGTATAAAAATAATAAAGGGTTCTGGCGGCTCTGTTGTGGTGTGGGGTGCATTTTCCTGGCATGGTTTAGGTTCACTTAGAGGGCACAGTAAACACCAATAAATACAAAGCCATTCTGAGTGATCACCTTCATCCTGTGGTGAAGCATTTCTATCCTGATCGGAGTGGTCTCTTCCAGGATGACAATGCCACCATCCACAGGGCACGAGTGGTCACTGAATGGTTCGAGGAGCATGAAAACGATGTAAACCATATGCCATGGCCGTCTCAGTCACCAGATCTCAACCCAATTGAACACTTATGGGAGATTCTGGAGCGGCGCCTGAGACAGCATTTTCCACCACCATCAATAAAACACCAAATGATGTCTCAGCAGGTAAAACACACTGCAGACTCCAGAGTCACCCTCACTTTTCTGATATCGTGCTGTTGTTATTATAATTCTTACTCTTATTCTTATTTTGTTTCTCATATATTATTAGTAGCTCCATATGCAGTCACAGCCAAGCATCACGTTGTACAAGTATAATTGTGCGTGTGACAAATAAACTTGAATTGAATTGAATTGATTCCCATTGTGACCACATATACTGAAACATGTATGTATTCACTGCTGTAAGTTGCTTTGGATAAAAGCGTCTGCTAAATGGCACACGTGATACTAACCCTGTTTCGCTTCAGCGGTTTGACATGAGAAGGCTGCAGGGTGGTGATATCGGCGAGTATTACACTAGCGTCAGGCTCATCACCTCACGGTAACGTGCTCTAAGGGGTCCAGACCAGGTAGGTATTCACCTTGAGAAGGTACGTGTCTAGCACCAGTCTGGTCACTCGAACCTTAACCGTCTTTTGCATCTTGGTTCCGATCACTCTGCCTATGATCCACTTTGCATGGACAGATGCGAGTTTCAGGGACATGGCGGGCGGAGTTTCGAAACCCTGATGACAGAAGAACCCAGTTAAACATGTAAACAATCAAAACAAACACAAACGCATGCGCACATACACACACTCACAGACACAGATATATACACACACTCACACACTCACACGCTCGCGCTCTCTCACACATATACGCACTCTCTCACACTCACACGCTCGCACTCTCTCTCTCTCACACACACACACACACACACACACACACTCACTCACTCACTCACTCACTCACTCTCACACACACACACACTCTCACACACATACATACATATGCATACATATGCATGCACGCACATACACAGTCTCTCACACACCACACACACACACTCTCTCTCTCTCTCTCTCTCTCACACACTCTCACACTCTCTCTCTCTCTCACACACACACACACACACACACACACACACACACACACACACACACACACACACACACACACACACACACACACACAGCTGTATAGCTAGCTACCAGCAAATACGTCTACTACGTTCAAAGCGGCAAATCAGCATGTTTTCACAATTAGCCAACGCTAACATGGCTCGCAAGCTAGATAACTACTTTAATTTAACAACTAAGTGATTTCAACCTCAACCCAAGAACATATATTTTGGTATCAGGAATAAAAACATAATGCTAGCTACAAGTAATTTAGCTAGCCAAGTTGTCTGAAAACACAACAGCATACAGCACAATAAACTGTAACTTTGCTGGGTGGGTACTTAGCGAGCTATATAACGAACAAGCAGAGGGGGTAGTTAATATGGTACCTACAGCGAACACTTCGGTAACGTTAGTTTATTTGATAACTGGCTAGCTCTGCAGTGCTTAGCGAGCAAACTACAAACCTTTAGCTAGACCGCGAGCCATGCCTTTGATAGAGTACGACATATCTATTTGATTAAACAAAACGTCACTCAGTGTGTAAAAATACCTTAATGGTTTCATTAAATTAGCAGCTGAAGGTCAGGAATTGAGAAACGCACTTCACCATGCCATGGTAACAGCACACGCTACATTTGACAGGCGCTTTCTGATGACGTTGAACTACGGAGCGCCAAGAAGGACATTTTATTTCTTTTATTGCGCGAACACGCGGGACTGTGATGGCGTTATAACTCAGGGCTTGTTTGGTTTTGGGATAAATTGTAATGAAGTCTCACGCTGTCTGATAATTTGCTCAAACTTTTATAGTGTGAGTATTTAACATTAATCATCGAATTTAAACACGTAGGGTTAGGGTTTATAGAGTTTGCTTGATGCACATTTCGATGTGTCTGAACCCACCAAATTGGTTATATGTTGGTTATATTTTATTGTAGACCATTGCATAAGAAAGAGTGGCTGTATGTGTGTGCTTATTTAGGTGTTCATTAAAATACATGAACAAGACAATGAATTCATAGTTATGGCCGAAAGAGAAACGTTTCACTCTTATTTTCTGCCATGTTTATGTTTACCACTAGATGGCGCAAATACGCATGAAAATGACGGATGACATTTCTGGTTATTTTCCCATATGTAGTCAAAACAGTTTGTGCTTCCGAGTAAAATAGAATTTCACTTGTTTTTTAAAACATGTTTTAATGGATACTGTACTTCTTATAAAGGCATAGCTTTTATGACAACAACTGTATGGCTTTACTGCTGTGACACTGTTCTTATATCTGTGTTGCTATCAAAATTTGATCAAGAATGCACTTTCTACTTAATTTGATAACAAAAATAAGCCTGATTGGCCTCCCGCGTGGTCCAGTGGTTACAACGTCCGACGCTGGCCACGGAGACCGGGGTTCAATTCCCCGTCTCGCCAAGTGTCGGCTCTGGCCGGGAGTGCCACCAGGGGGCGGCGATTGGCTGTCCGCCCCAGGGAGGGGAGGCAAGGGGAGCCGACGTGACGTTCGCTGCGTATAAGAGTGGCCCTGTAGTACCGGGGTTACGGTCGACGGCCTGCGGGTGCCGTCTCGTAAGAGGTGTCACTTCGCTTCGTCACTGCCGGTCACAGGACTACGGCAGCGAACTCACATTACTAGGGGGGGATTGACGTAAAATAGCGGGTCTAATTGGCTACCAAATTGGGAGAAAATGGGATAAAAAAAAAAAAAAAAGAAAAAAAAGCCTGATTTATGCACTGACATCAACGACATTTTATAACATAAACCTTTCCTTTATCTATGCTGACAGGCTGGCTTGTTGTGGCTTGTTGTTGTTAACTTGAGGAATGTATCTCTTACACTACAAATATTCAAACACAAGCCTTAATTCTAAATACATTTTAACGATATAGTAAGTTGACCAGGTCTGCATAGCCGACCATAATTTAGCAACGGATGCTAGCTCACTACTACTCACCACACTGCTCACTTGTGCTGGTTGTGTTTTGCTTCATCTGTTCGGTTTGTTTTTGTAGCTCACTCTACTACAAATTTAAATCACTTGTGCTGGTTGTGTTTTGCCACACTGCACTGTTTTGACAGTAAGGGGAACTGCTCCCTCCTACCTCCAGATACTCATCACACCCTACACCCCAGCCAGACCCCTCCTCGCACTGTCCCATTAGGGGTGGACGATAGCACAAAATTTGGTTTCGATCCGATACCAAGTAATACCAGGGCCAGAATCACCAATACCGATACCGTTATTCCCAAGCAAGCACCCCTATGTCCCATCCCTCCGGGCACCCGGCAGCCGCTCCTCGCGGTCTCGCCTCTTCTCTGTCCTGACCCCTCGGTGGTGGAACAATCTTCCGCAAGAGACTTAAAACCCATCTCTTCAGACTCCACTACCACTAATTTTGTACATTAATTAACTGCCATTACCACTGTCTACGTGTTTTAATCATTATATATATATTTTAAATACAAACTTTTCTTTCCCTGTGTTACAGGTCCGGTGTGAAACTGTCAACAATGATGTCTATTAGAGTTACTACACTGATCTCTTGCACTAACCATGTTTAATCTTACCATGTATTAATGCACTTTTTGTAAGTTGCTCTGGAACAAGAACCTAAGAACACAAAGAAGAGAACAGCCCATCTAGGCACATAATTTACCTGCAGTCTATAACAGGGATGCCCAAAATGGTCCACAATTCAAGCTTCTCACAGCTTTTAACAGTTAGCTATAACTACTGTAGCCTACTCTTTAAACATGTTTATCATATCAAATACGTTAGCACTTAGCGAATTAATCAGCTAGTTCGCTAAGTGTGACCTTAAGGAACCCTATGTTCCTGTTTATGTTTTTATCTTATTTCTTAGATGATGTTTGATTGAATTTTGTATTGATGTATTCTATTTTTTTTTGTATTGATGTAAAGCACCCTGTGCACCCATGCTGAGAAGGGCGCTATAGAAATAAAGTTTTACTTACCGTACTTACTTACTTAAATAGTCAAACAAACTTTATGACAGACCATCAGCAGAAAAACTAGTAGCTGACTGTTAAAAGTTTGATTGATTTGATGGTTAGCGAACGCTAGCTAGGATATTAGCCTAGCCAACTTTACACCTGCCTAGTACATAACTGGCTAGCTAGCTAGTCACTCTCAAATGCTTTATCATATCCAGAACTGTGTGGCCTGGGGAACCATTACAGGTCGTTTTGATTGTAAATATATCTAGCGTTATTTACATCACACATAGTTTCTTTTGGAGATGAGCTCCAACTGTTTTCCTTTCGTCTTGCTCTCTTAGTAACTGGGTGGTTGACGTGACATGGCATTTTTTTGGTTCCGGGCGTCAAACACAAATAATGTCAATTTGTCAAAAAACGTTCTTATATTGTTAAAAAAATGCTGCTTTATGTGAACATATTTAGGATTCATGCAAGCCATTAATCACTTTTTCACAATTTTCAACCAAACATGAAAAAGCTCATATGGTGTGACTGTCCCAAGCATGTTTCACAAAGTTTAAACTAAAGTAAAACTAACAAAAATAAGTGCAACTCCCCTCAACAAATTACAGTATGATAACACAGATGTATATTTGTGAGCCTGCTATTTTCAAAGTCCAGGCATAACATTTTGAGTTAGTTTTGATTAAACAGATTTTGTCCCAGAAATGGATATCGTATGATGTGACACTATAATGTGATATTTAAATGGACAATTATTTGGACACCCTTGTGGAGGAAGGGTCCTTGCTCAACCAGGAAGTACAGAAAACATCTCAGAAGGACATTTAGCGGTCACAAGGTGAGTTTTCTCTTGTCATTTTTTCAATAAATCTAATATTTTTTGCACTCCCACTTTAGTACCCTTTCCGCTTGTCTTTTAGTGTGACGCTCTTTACACAAAAATGCCAAAGATAAAATTACTTTTTTTCATTAATACATAGAAATCTATGTTACCATGTTAGAGTGGGTATGCTATTTGGATGCTAGCTTATAAGCACAAGGCCCAATATTGTGCTAAGTGCATGAAACATCATACGGTGTGACACTACATCATGTTGTGTGACAGTTTTTGCTTGTCACTCCATATGATCCATTTGTCACACCATATGATATGAACTGTATTTTCCTACATACAGAATGATTATTTATTTGAGTTAACAATTTATTCTTGTATTTCATAACTAATTAAGTTTTATCTGAAGTTTTTGCTATTTTTTCTCAATATCACATGATAAAAAATGGATACCTACTCCACTCAGGGAAATCCATACAAAGCAGATGCACGTATCATGTTTATTCAAATGAAAACTATCTCCTTCTGTCATACTTACTCACACAAAAAGAGGACATCATGATCGGTGAGAAAACCTACAAAAATTGGGTAAAAAAAACTAAAAGAGGGACACTAGGGGAGTTGCAAGAAGTCTTCCAGAAGGGGCTGGAGGAGATTGCCAGTCACCAGTATAACCGGCTTCACCAGGTGCAGCAATTCAGGCATGTCAAAGAGAACATGAAAAACAATGAGATGGTGTTGCACATAGACTTCTCTGAAAATTATGCCTGTAAACTCAACAGTGAGATTCAGGCATTTCACTTTGGTGGCAACAGGCAACAGGCAACAATACACACTGCAGTTGCCTACTCGGTCAATGGCTCCCAGTGCTATGCCACAATTTCTAAGTCCTTAAGACATGATGAACGAGCAGTGTGGGCACACATTAAGTCAGTTATAGATGATTTCCGGAAAATAAATCACCATGCAATCGACACCATGCATGTCCTGAGTGACGGCCCAGCAACTCAGTATCGCAATCGAGCAAACTGCTTCCTCATGAGCAGTATTCCCTATACATGGGGATTCAAGCGGGTCACCTGGAACTTTTCGGAGCGATCTCATGGCAAGGGTGCACCTGATGGTGTTGGGGGAGTGTTGAAGCGTAAGGCAGACATGCATGTCCTTGGAGGCAGTGACCTTAAAACCCCAATGGATCTGTATAACTATTTACAGAAGAGCTCTGAAAACGTCACAGTCAAGTGGATCGAAGAAGAAGATATCTGTGCCATGGATGAAATGCTGCCTCCTTCAGTGCATCCAGTGACTGGGATCAGTAATACACACCAGGTTCTGTCTTTTTCCCAAGGGAAAATATTTTACAGAGCTCTAAGCTGTTTCTGCAAGTACCCAGAGATCTGCCCTTGCCACAATCTGAGCAAACCTGAGTTTGACCATGTCTCCGCTGCTGAGATGCCCAATGCCCAGTCAAGCCACCCTGGCTCTCCCACTGGTGAGCCCCATGCCCAGTCAGAAGATGCCACACCATGTGAACCTGACCTCGGGACAAGTTCAGATGAACAGGAGAAGTACATGGAGGGAATTTTGTCATTGTTAAATATGATGGCAAACCGTATGTGGGACAGATCACAGGGATACATGGTGAGGAGGAGGAGGAGCTGGAGGTGAACTGTATGCAACAACTTGGGGAGAAAAATGCTTTTGTCTGGCCAAGCAAATCAGACTGCATTTTCTACCATCACAATCAAATAGTCTGTATAATATCAGAACCCAAGCCACACTCTCGAATTATGACTGGCTTGTGTATAATGAATTGTGAACACACACACACACACACACACACACACATAGACACAAAAACTTCCGCTAACATAGCAAAGATATCCAGACAATACTATACCTGTAATACTATTCTTTACTAGTGTGTTCTTCACTAAAAATACTGTTCTTCACCAGTCCTGTGTCAGATCCCCAAGTACTATGTTAAGTGGCACAATGTTTCACACATGTGTGATTTTTCTTCAACTGTTCTTGAATGTTTTAAATGCAATGCTTTTCAGTCATGTGATTTCAGAACATGCTATAATACACTTTTTTTGCATAAAAAAGTTGACACGTTTCATTTGTGGTGTGGTTCATCCTATGGTGTGACACTATATCATTTGGTGTGACATTCAAAATTGTGACCATAAAAAGGCTTTTTTAGTGATAAATAGTAAAAATCTTACTGGAACATATGTAAAATAGTATAGGTGTGAGTCACAAGCATTTTGTTAGATTTATAACAGGGTTTGTCAGAATTAATCTAAAACTTATTGAAAGATAGAGGGGAAATGTCTTACTCTGCACCATGATTAAGAAAAATAATACAAAATATAATGAATTTGGACAAGGATATGCTGGATTTCAAGAAAGTAATGATAAAGAATTATGATAAAGTGAGTTACTTGAGAAAAGAATACCCCATTTTAATTTTATATACAATAATTTTAATGTCACACCATATGACAGTTTTAGGCACTAATACACAAAACAGTGAATAAATTCAGATTCAAATGCAAAATCTTTAAAAATCACATAGATTTTTTAAAACATAAGAGTCAGTACAACACAACTAAATAATTGTCATGCCTCTTATTTGAAGTCTAAAATTTTTTTTTTCTTTCAGGCTTATACGTCAACCACCCAACTACGTTAGCGAAGTTAGTTAACCTTGGCTACGCATGGTAGTTATTGTGGAAAGAAGCGAAATTTTGTAAGAAATGTGATATCCAGTCCCTTGTTGAGAATTATATTTATTTAAAAAATGATGAGTAAATCAAAATAGAAATAATCATTTTAACATAAAATTGATTCCCATCTAAGCATTAACATGCAAACATTACAATTTCATTAGCCTAATAGCATATAATTCCATTTTGTCCAGATTCTACATTCCTCACCTTATAATAACCACAGGTAGCTAATAATAACATTCATATTAGCAGGTTAGGCCCCGGTTGCATAACCCTAACCCTAATTTCGAGTTAATAAAATGCCACAAATGTTCAAATAATGGCAGAAAAAAGCTTTAAAACAGAAAACATTCATACCATCTCCAACGTATTTGAGACGCAATACCATGTTTTATTGAAACCAAAACAAGTTACATTAAATCAATATGATACAACGAGAAACATCCATTTTAAAGTAATCCCAATTTAGCAATGTGGCTATGCTACTGTGGTGATTTTTTGCAGCAGTGGCATTTTAGTAACATTGCAGAGAAGCAATATTCTTAGGAATATTGTTAGGAAATATGATCTGTGGTCATGCGTTGAGCATCAGATTTGCTCAACAACTAGAGTAATCAAAATAGAAATAATAATTTGGACCAAATAAAAGGAAAAAAGTTATTCCCAAGCAAGCATTAACGGCAACAATTTCATTAATAGCGTGTATATAATAATTCCAGTGTCCACATTATACATTCCATACATATACATGTTCCAACGGGAACAGATAAAACATTGATATTCTCTTATATTCATGACTGATATATACAATGCGGCATTTTAGTAACATAAAAAAATATAAACCACCATATGTCCAACATATTTCAACCTAAAATAATTCATCTTGATGAATAACTTTTTAAATTACAACTGAAAGGAGAGCATGTTACTGAAATGCCACACTTTTCTTCTAAAGAAAGAGAGGGATAGAGAGGAGGAGAGGGAGAGAGAGTTATAGAGAGGAGAGAGAGAGAGAGAGTGGACCTGTGGACCCGCAACCCCAAAGTCTGTAATCCATATCGCCAGTTTCACCTGACCATACAGAAAGTTCCTTAAAAGAGAAAATCACTCCTAACCACAAACAAACATTTCCAAACAGGATTGGGTGTGGACCCCCCCCAAAAAAAACGAGAACCATTGGAACAAATTTAAAAAAAGGAAATGCACATTATATTTATATAATTTAAAAAAGGGTTTTATCAATTTATTTGTTTAGTCATTTTAACCCATATCTGCCAAATGCATTATTCTGTATAAACAAGGTGTGTGCCTAGCCACATAACACACCCATCCACACTCAGCCAACCTTCAGTCTAACACTTCCCTCTTATTGGAAATGGAATTATGTATCATTGGAAAGAGCATGAAAGTATCTTTATTTTGATGTATAAACTGGTGTGTTAAGCACAATCGCAAAAAGGTTGCAATTGAAAAACTTCATATAAAAATTACGAAAATGTGAAAATATGTATTTGTACATAATTTATAATAATACACCATTTGTGGAGATAAATGGTATGTTATATCAATTAAACATTTTAACAAATTAGTGTTATTATATACAAAATATGTGTGTAAATTATGTGCAGATAAATTCTTACAATCTTACATTTGTCACATCTACATTTACCATTTTTAAATTTGACGTGAAGAGCTATATTTCAATGAATTGAGTTCGTATCGTTCTCTGTAATGTCACAAGTTCATTTCATTCTTCATTTTGTTATTAAAAATGTGCGCACCTTTTGTTTGTTGTGTCTGTTGGGATCATCATAAGTGAACTTCTGGTAATGGAAGCAGCCAAAACATAAATCAGGACACATGCACGCAGATTGGTGAATGAAGGGTTTCCGTGGTTTACGGAAAATCCTGTAGTTTGGCGGATATGGGTTAAGCATATTGTTTATTTTCTTAAAAATTTTTGGTCTCATTGGAGAGTTCTCCCCTCTGTGATTTCTCTCTCCCTCATCCCAGATCACACAGTTTTAAAGAAGAGTTATCATAATAAAGGAAAACCCCAGGATAGAGGGGCTGAGTGAATCTGGTTTTGACTCTGTAGAGGAGGGTCATTGAGTCAGAGACGCTGTAGAAGGACAGAGTTCCTGCCCCGTGATCCAGATACACTCCTATTCTGGAGGAGGGGGGTGCAGGGAGCTCAGTGCGCTCTTTATTGTGCCTGAAATAGCAACTGGAAGGAGAGCAGAACAAACTCCAGGACTTGACATTACTTCCCAGAGCACAGTCATCACCCTTTCCTTTCCTACTGATCCCTTTATATGAGACTGCTATAAAAACCCCAAACCCCCCACTCCACTCAGCCTCCCAGTAAGAGCGTCCAGACAGACCCTCTCTGCACAGCACTTGGTCCCAGTAGTCAAATCTCTCTGGGTGATCAGGATATAACTGCTTCTGTTCCACACGTGTCACCTCTCTGTTCCCCTCAGACAGACGGAGGAGTCTATACGCTGTGTTGGGATCCAGTGTGATGTGACAGGAATCTGATGGAGGAGAAGGAGAGAACAGAGCTCGGTAATCATAATCAAATGACATCTCTTACATATTTTACACATGTTTAAATCTTTCTTTCCCTTTGTATTGAATTTTCTATTAATATTATCATTGTTTTGTGTAAACATCATTTTTTTTAACTGTCTTCACACAGTGTGTTACTGTAGGACGTGCATGATGGTATTCATATTTGATCCATGTGATTAATGCCAGAATCACTGCAGCTGAATTAACAGGGATCTGATGGAGGAGTCAGTCATGAATATAGAAAATACTTTAAATAATCTTTTCATTCATATTTTCATCTTATTCTCATGCTGCCTTATTCTTTTAATTTAGTTTTAATTACAGACTCACATTGTAAGAAGTCCTTTCTGGTCCTGGGCTCTAGAATATGGACTTCTTCCACTGTAGAGAGATCACAAGAAAGATGAGCTCCTAAATATAAACTTTTTAACATATTTCCTGGATAAATGGGAAGATATTTTAACCAATAAAATGCACGTAAATGCAAACTGAGCTCATCCATGGTTAATAACAATATGAAATAAAAGTGTGAGGAATATATGGTGCTGAGCGCTGGAGGCTCAGTAGTTTTGGCAGTTTACTTTTAAACAGCAGTGACAGTTGGAACTGAAAGTTTGAAATGGCAACAATGTCGCTCATTTCCCCGGTTGCCATGGCGAGCAAACAGAGAGCAGGAAACAGGAGATGTAATGAACAGACTAGGAAGCACCTATGCCCTCACTGAGCTCAAAAACAACCCATAGGGCCTGTACTCTGACTACACCCATACTGAGTTTCCACTACCTTGGGCTGAAAATCAGTGCGGCAGGGAGCTTTGGCCTGCCACTGAATCCATTAAAAGCGTCATAGAGAGGATGCAAAATAAGGTGCTATAGATTAAATATTAGAATTTGTGGTGGAAATGTGAAGTGCATCCCTGATCCCCAGCATTCAAAAATGTAGATTTTAATTTTATGTCGCTCTGGATAAGAGCATCTGCTAAATGCTTAAAATGTAAAATGTAATGTTTTAGAATGTTCAAGTTGGTACTCATTCACTTGAAGCGCTGTGTGACAACCTGTTTGTAAATGGCGCTATACAAAAATAAAGATTGATTGATTGATTGATTGATTTAATCCACAGCTCAGGTGGACTGACACTGAATTTTGAAAATCTGCTGGGCATTTATTATAGTTGTTACTTTTCTTAAAGGTTTAGAGTTGATAAGTGGAGGTGCTCTCGGAGTGTACGCCTGAGTGTGTGGTTGACGAGACCTTCCAAATTGTCACTATTACAGAATTCATTGTAATAATGTGACCAGGTCCATGGGATGTGGGAATATTCTGGAAATAATGTTAAATATGGTCTGACTTAGAAAGAGTTTCAGTGAAGTTGTACACATGCAGATTTGTTTTTCACCCCCTACCCTCCTTCCGTGTGAAGCTGGAGTCCAAGGATCTTCCTCTTGCGTTCCTCGTCCCAGCCGGGCTCGATGCTCCCTGACCTAAAACAGAGCGGGCCATCGTTTGTACTGGGTTTTTCTCAAACTGAAAACATTTACTGCACAGACAGATATATACATTATACTGAAATATATAAGTTATCAGTGTATTAAAGGTGGTTTAGATACATTTAGGAAGAATCAAGCATATATATATTTTTTGTTACATTTTTCTGATTTTACCCCGTTTTTCTCCCAATTTGGTAGCCAATTACTCCCACTGTGCTTAGTTCAATCCCCTCCCTCGTAGTTCGCTGCCATAGCACTGTGACCGGCAGTGACAATGGCAAAGCGCTGCCTCCTCCGAGACAACACTCGTCGTGCTGTCGACTGTAATGCCGGCACCCCAGAACCACTCCTGTGCGCAGCGAACTGGGTCGGCTTCCCTGCCCCCCTCCCTGGGGCGGACAGCCGATTGCCGCCCAGGTGGCACTCCCGGCCAGAGCCGACTCGGGGAATGGAACCCCGGTCGCCGTGGCCAGCGTCGGACGTTGAAACCACTAGACCACGTGGGAGGCCAGGCTGCACATTTCTTTCTCGTAAATGAGAAAAATCATAAAGATAAAGCGATTGTTGTATTTTACATACCTATATTTAATTACTTACTTGCATATTCCTTTTCTAAATCTTCCGCTGGATCATGTAGGCCAATTGCTCTTAACACCTCGACGGTGCGTGCAATGGCGTGCTTTTTCATGAACTTGGTAATTATCCTTCGCGTAATACCCATGTTCGACTCCTTTTCAATCAGACCATAGCCGATTTTATGTTGTGTACTCAGTTTGTGCTTAAATCTGTCCAACTGATCGGCAGAGAGACTGTCCAGCGCATCAAGAATAAAATCATCTACAGTTTTTTCCATACTGTACTAAAAGTTCAGCCGTGTTTCAGCTCAAAGACATTGTCGGTGTACACCTGCGGAAGAAGAAATTATTTAGGGGAAGTGACTCAACCAAGTGCAAATTAGAGAAGTGGGAGGGGCCCTTGGATGGCTGTGTTTTTATTCTGGTCAGAGGTAGGGGCGTGGCTATTGGGCTACAGCCCCGGACCATTTTTGGAAAATTAATTATATTATAGACTGTGTTTGACATTGAAACTGCATGCAGAATTCTGTAAAAGCATATTACAAGTACATATGATTGCCAAATAATGCATGCAGGTCTGAATCAGGCAGATAGCCAATTCTTATTCAAATCCAGAAAAGAACACTACATTTTATAGAGCACCTAAAAATCAGCCCAGACAATTCTTTACAGTACAATTCTCTATAAACCCAAGAGCTCAGCCCAGAAAAGGGTCCTGAAACTCACTACATTAACATTAACTAACACAAACCAGCTTCAGCTCAACACTGCTTCACAACCAGTCAACCAAATTATTAAACAAATCAAAAATCACCTATTTGGAACATTGGAACGAGAGTACAAAATCGCAAAATAAACTTTGCTACCGGACCCTAAACAGAGAATACACACTGGCAGAGTATCTCTTCTCTGTCAGAGATACAAAGCAGAGACAGTGTGTGTGTGTATGCGTGTGTGAGTGTGTGTGTGTGTGTGTGTGTGTGTGTGTGTGTGTGTGTGAAAGTGAGAGTGTGTGCGCGCGTATGTGAGTGTTTGTGTCTATGTGTGTGCATGCGTGTGTGAGTGAGTGTGTGTGTGTGTGTGTGTGTGTGTGTGTGTGTGGTATTACCTGTCATCATGATGTAGAAGTTTGATAGTGACGTCCATCCCCAAATCATACGCAGTTACCAATCAGCACTGGAGCTGGACAGACAGACAGACAGAGAGAGAGACATTAACACTGCACAGAGAGAGAGAGAGAGAGAGAGAGAGAGAGAGAGGGAGAGAGAGAGAGAGAGAGAGAGAGCGAAAGAGAGAGAGAGAGAAACACTGCACTGAGATAGAGAAACATTAACCTGAAATGGTACAACAGTAACTGGTAAACTGGCAGAGGTAAAAAAATAAATTAAAAAAAAGTTTAGGTTACCAAAAACTGAAAAATAATGTAAATTTTTTTACATTACATTTAAGTTATAAGTAAAAAGGTACAAAGGTAAGTCTACCATTTCAGGTTATTCACTGGACTTGAACTGCTTAAATTTCAGTAAAAACTGGAGGTGTTCTTTTAGACCGGTAGTGTATATGATATATATATATCTCATCTTCAGCCGCTTATGCCTAGTTAGGGTCGCGGGGGGGTTGGAGCCTATCCCTAATGCATTGGGGCGAGAGGCAGGAATACACCCTGGACAGGTCGCCAATCCATCGCAGGGCACTACATACACCATTCACTCACACACTCATACCTACGGGCAATTTAGACTCTCCAATTAGCCTAACGTGCATGTCTTTGGACTGTGGGAAGAAACCGGAGTACCCGGAGGAAACCCACGCGGACACGGGGAGAACATGCAAACTCCACACAGAAAGGCCCCCGGCCTGGATTCGAACCCGAGACCTTCTTGCTGTGAGGCGACAGTGCTATCCACTGCACCACCATGCCGCCTGATATATATATATATTCAGTATATACACTAGTGCAGGGGTCTTCAACTCCAGGCCTCGAGGTCCGCTGTGTCTGCAGGTATTTGCTCCAACCACGCACTACACCACCTGATTTCACTAATTAGCTCGCCTCCTGGACCAAGGAGGTAAACTAATTATTCTAAATCAGGTGGTGTAGTGCGTGGTTGGAGCAAATACCTGCAGACACAGCGGACCTCGAGGCCTGGAGTTGAAGACCCCTGCACTAGTGTAAACCAGTCCATATATACACCAATCAGCCACAACATTAAAACCCTCGTGCCACCAAAACAGCTCTGACCCGTCGAGACATGGACTCCACAAGACTTCTGAAGGTGTCCTGTGGTATCTGGCACCAATACGTTAGCAGCAGATCCTTTAAGTCCTGTAAGTTGCGAGGTGATGCCTCCATGGATCGGACTTGTTGGTCCAGCACATCCCACAGATGCTCGATCGGATTGAGATCTGGGGAATTTGGAGGCCAAGTCAACTCTTTGTCATGTTCCAAACCATTCCTGAACAATTTTTGCAGTGTGGCAGGCCGCATTATCCTGCTGAAAGAGGCCACTGCCATCAGGGAATACCGTTGCCATGAAGGGGTGGACAGGGGTCAGCATGGGCACTCTGACCGGTCTGCGGCTACGCAGCCCCATACGCAGCAAGCTGCGATGCACTGTGTGTTCTGACACCTTTCTATCATAGCCACCATTAACTTTTTCAGCAATTTGTGCACAGTAGCTCTTCTGTGGGATCGGACCAGATGGGCTAGCCTTCGCTCCCCATGCGCATCAATGAGCCTTGGGCGCCCATGACCCTGTCGCCGGTTCACCTTCCTTGGACCACTTTTGGTAGGTACTGTCAGTGGTTTTAATGTTGTGGCTGATCGGTGTATATATATATTCTGTATATATACCTCTGACATATCAGTCTACTAAATAATACTGCAATAGTAACGTAACATACTCTGCAGCCCTGTACTGGGCTCAAGAGTTTAATAAGGATCAAAGGCGTACCGCCATGAACCTACGATTAGGTATGGGCGATAGCACAAAATGAGGTTTTGATCCGATACCAAGTAATACCAGGGCCAGAATCACCAATACCGATACCGATCCTTTTTATTATTAAAAGCGGCTTTCATGTAGGGGAGAGCAATGTGTCATGATTTATGAGGTGAATGCATCATAAATTAACTGCCAGTGAACTCTGTCTCTGTCTCACGTTTCCGGCTGCTGAGGCATTTCCCTCCTCCTCCCCCCTTCTTTTCTGTTGCAGCTCTGACTTCTCTTGCTCTTGGTTTTTTCTAATGTGCTTGAACAACCTGGTCGTTGCGCACATGCGACCAAAAATCTGTCAAGTGCGACTAAGCATTTTCATTGGTTGCACCGGTGCGCCTGAAATTTAGCAGGTCTGATTAAAAAAAACAAACAAAAACATTTAATAAAAATGTTTTTGAACAAATATTGTTAAAAAAATTTGTTGATTATTTTGTCAGCGTATAGCGGGATTTTATGTACATCTTGCATATGTGCCGTGTGTGTCTCTGTGTGTGTGTGTGTGTGTGTGTGTGTGTGTGTGTGTGTGTGTGTGTGTGTGTGCTGCACTCCTCCCCTCCCACATTGCTTGCGCGCAAACTCTGCTGACTCACTCACAACCTGAAACATCATTTACAATTTACAATAAAGATAACTATCGATTCTTGTTTCGTTAAGAAGAATGCTGCGGTGCCCGTTACACCTGTCCCCGGCCCTGAAACGCCCAACCCAGACCCAACATCATCGGCGGAGATGGACTCATCTGACTCCAGAGCCAGAGCCAGAGCCTACCACATCCAAAAAGGCCAAAACATATGCCTTTCGTAAAGGCCAATTTCCGTGGCTCCGATATAATAAAACGGCCAACATAATGCATTGCATTTATTGTAAAGAGTGCGGCCAAAGCATGGCTGGTAACAGTGCTTTTGCATTCGGAGCATCGACGTTCCGAATCGAAACGTTGAAAAAGCACAATTGATCTAAGAAACACGTCCTGTGCCGTGACAGGTGCGTGGCCGGCAGAGCAGCCCCCCTCCCCGCGGCGTTTCAGCGCCAGGCAGCGGCCAACCGAAGCAGTGAGGAGTCGGACATGATCATTACATTCAACACTGCTTATAATATAGCCAAAGAAGAGCTCCCTTTTACGAAATTTAAGTCCGAGATCATCCTTATGAGGAAGAACGGGTTAAATGTGAACCCGACGTACAGCAACGACACTGCCTGTGCCCAGTTCATTGGAGTGATCGCGGACAATTTGAAAAAAAAGACGGGTGTTCAAATCGCGGATTCGACCTACACGTAATTTATGATGGATGGAGATAGACATTTCCACGAAGGAGTGGAATAACGATTTCAATAAAGAAAAACATTTATCGGCACCTTATTCCTGTTTACAATCATTTACATAATGTGTTAAGAAATTACCAATGTGTAACTGACAAAACTACTGGACATGTAGTGGACATGTAGTGGAGGCTGAGACACTAGGGGTATTCAAGGCCAGGCTCGATCCAGTGTTAGACACTCTAGCCTTTGGGTAAACTAAGCATTGTGAGCAGATTAGTGGTAGGAATGGACGAGCAGTGTTGGGCTGAATGGCCTGTTCTCGTCTTCCCCTTATGTTATGTTATGTTATGTTATGTTATGTTATGTTATGTTATGTTATGTTATGTTATGTTATGTTATGTTAAAAAAGGCGATGTCCAAAGGCGCCGCGGAAAATATTTGGGTGCACCTAAATTATGTGCTGGTGCACCTAAATGAAAAAGGTAGGCGCACCAGTGCCACCAAGGTACAAAGTTAGTCTGGAGCCCTGCACAGTGTGTGCCAAGCCATATAACACACCCATTCACAACAACCTTCAGTCTAACACTTCCCTCTTATTGGAAATGGAAAGAGAAACCATAAGCAAATTATGTATTACTGGAAAGAGCGTGAAAGTTTCAAGTGAAAGTCGAAAGAGCGTGAAAGTTGTCCTGTCTGTCCTGACCCCTCGCTGGTGGAACGACCTTCCGCAATCGGTCAGGACCGTGGAATCACTTGCAATCTTCCGCAAGAGACTCAAAACCCACCTTTTCAGACTCCACTACAACTGAATTCTGTACATCTAGCTAATTGTCATCACCACTGCCTACTTGCTCAACACTATATACCCCTGCTTACTCCATTTAATAAAAAATAAAAAATGTAAAACAAATTAATAACCTTTTCCTTCCCAGTGTTACAGGTATGGTATGCAGCTGCCTGCAATGATGTCTATCGCTGTATTACTGCACTGATCTCTTGCGCAAACCATGATTGTTCCTACCATGTATTAATGCACATCTTGTAAGTCGCTCTGGATAAGAGCGTCTGTTAAATGCTTAAAATGTAAATGTAAAAATGAAGTTATTTTGATGTATAAACTGGTGTGTTAAGCACAATCACAAAAAAAGTTGCAATTGAAACACTTCTTATAAAAATTACGAAAATGTGAAAATATGTATTTGTACATAATTTATAATAATACACCATTTGTGGAGATATATAGCCTAGTATGTCATATCAATTATACATTTTTACAAATTTGTGTTATTATATACAAAATATGTGTGTAAACTATGTACAGATAAATTCTTACAATCTTACATTTATTTGTCACATCTACATTTACCATTTTTAAATTTGACGTGAAGAGTTATATTTCAATGGATTGAGTTCGTATCGTTCTCTGTAATGTCACAAGTTCATCTCATTCTTCATCGCACATATTTTTATGCCGACTTCAGACGGCAGACGTAGCCTAATTACATTACCCTTTTCAAAGCTTTTGGCTTCCCGATCAGATTAAAAATACACCCCTTCTATGTGGCACACAGTTTTTAAATAGGATGTGTAATTCTTACCACAGAAAAGTTGTCACAGCATCATTCAAAAGGCCGACGTCTTCCTGACTGTGTTTGCAGTACCGAGACGTGAGCTGCCCTATCAATAACGCATATGTACTAGCAATTTATGTTAGAGGTTAAGGCAAGCAACCCTGGTCGAACAACCAATGAGAGAGTGCTAATATTTCCTATTGGTCGGAAAAGACACACTGTTGTCGAAAGTTGTTTGCAGAGGCAGTTTCTCTAGCTACTCTTTGATGAAATAAAAATGGGTACAACGTAGAAGAGAGAGACGGATCCGTTTTTTGTATCAATAGTTAAAACAAGACTTATGCTGCGTTCACGTGCTCCTCGGACGGTCCGATTTCCCGAGTTGACAAGTCGTTCTTCCGACTGCGTTGTGTTCATGTGCTTTCAGGTCGGTAACTCGAAAACATGGATGCCACCAAGAAACTGTGTTGCATTTTATTGCTTAGAGCCTTCAAACAAAACATCAGTAGCTCTTTCCAGCGCATGAGTGACAACGAAGAGCAAAGCAAACGAATCAGGTGAACCATGAATGAATTATGTTTAATTTCAAACGTCATAAAAACGTCTGTTTGCTTAAAAGTATGATAGGCGCTTGTGAGAGATGGACATGCATTTGCCAAGTTCACATAAAGCTAATATTTTGAGTTTTACTTGGTTTTTAAGTGATAGATGTTGAATAGGGACATTAATGCTGATATAATGGGGCTGTCTTATCAAGACAAAGGGATTGTGTGCCGTGACGTCACAAGTCGGCAAGTCGTGTAGCAAAATTATCGCCGAGTTGCCGAGTTGTTGTTCCGACTTGAGGGGGCGTTCACATGAAGTTTCCAAGTCGGGAACTCATTATTCTGATTATTCCGACACCACATGAATGCACCATTAGTATTAGTAGTATCGATCCGCCCACCCTACGATATGCGTGGAAGTTCAAATGGCAGCCTCCATAACACAACATGTGGCTTATACATCACGATAATGCTTCCGAAATAGGTTAACTAATACCGAATTAATACCGCAGATATACACGTACTAATACCGTTACAACAGCCCAACATAGAGATATGCACACAAGCGAAAGAAGGGAAAATAAGGATACAGAACGAGAGGTATCTAATGGCGCTAAACACCAGCACGATTAGCCATTAACCTACACATGCACAGCAATAGCAACAGTAAATCACCTACATATTGTACCGAAGTATTTCCACATAAATAACAGGAGTTGGAACGTAAAGGTATTCGTAGAGGCACGCACAAATGCACTGGAAACATCGGTATAAGCACCGCTGGTTATTTACAATAACCAATACAAAAATAGTTATCTGTGACTCAGTTGGTAGAGCACAGCGTTGGCAACGCTTAGGTTGTGGGTTCAATCCCCACTGGGGCCACATACAGGGCTGGACTGGCTATATAATCTACCGGGCCGATTCCCGGTGGGCCGGTCTAGTTTTGGGCCGGTAGGGCCGGTATAATTATTATTTTTAATTTAAAAAAATATAAATATATATATTTTTTTGTCATCTAACGGCCAACAAAAAATGGACAGCGGCCCATTGGTTCATTTTCTATACTGACACTGGGCCGGCCCAATCACATGCTTTTTTTGCCATCGAACGGCCGCCCCAAAATGGACAGACTGCAAGGATGTCGTAGTGATGGGCGGTGTCCGACCGATTGTGATGGGCCGGTCTGAGCCAAATGGCAGGGCCTATTTTTTGTCCCAGTCCAGCCCTGGCCACATATACTGAAAATATATGCATTCACTACTGTAAATCGCTTTGGATAAAAGCGTCTGCTAAATGGTGTATATTATATTATTATTACAATGAACTTGGGAAAGCGAGCGTAATGATACTGGGTACCTTCTCTTATATTTCCCGGTTCTAACACTCCCTAACTATGCGTCCACTATAAAACAATATGATAATGAAACAAACGTCTTGGGAGCCTTCCAGCGAGAGAGACATTAAGAACATAAGAATACATGCCTCAACTACCCGGCCTGGCAAGCTGTTCCGGGTATTGACAACTCTCTGTGTAAAGAAAAACTTCCTAATATCTGTGCAGGATTTGCCTTTAAAGAATTTCCACCTGTGGCTTCTTGTTCTGCTAATGGAACTCATCTTAAAAAATCTTTGGCAGTTCACTTTGTTAATCCCAAAGAGAAACCTCAATCAAATCCACCCTAAATCTCTGTTTGCTAAACTTAAATAGATTGAGCGCTTGAAGTCTATCCTCATAACTCTTACCTTTCAATTCAATGGTTTTGACAGAAAACTTAAGAAAGACTAAAATAATAATCTTCCCAAAAAAGGCCAGATGTCAGGAAAACAGGTTCCACTTTTTTTTAGGCAACACCGTCCTAAATTACACTTACCTTAGTCTGACAATCACAGCGTCAGGGAGATTTAGCATGGCAGTGAATGCATTAAAAGAACAAGCTTGCAGAGCAATATATGCTATAAAAAGAAAAATTCATAAAATTGATACACCAATTTAAATTTGGTAAAAAATATTTTACGGTGTCATCCAGCCCATTGCGCTGCATGGGAGTGAGGTATGGGGCCCACTCAGTCAGCAGAACTACTCTAAATGGGACAAGCATCCAATAGAGACCCAGTATATAGAATTTTGTTGAAAGATTCTACAAGTACAGAGGAAAACAACAAATGCAGGGCAGAATTAGGCCCTTATCCATTGATGGTCCCTCGCTGGTGGAACGACCTCCCGCAATCGGTCAGGACTGCGGAATCACTTCCAATCTTCCGCAAGAGACTCAAAACCCACCTCTTCAGACTCCACTACCACTGAACACTGTCCAACTAGTCAATCTGTCGTCACCACTGTTTACTTGTTCTACTCTATTTGAAAAAAACCCCAAAAAACCCACTAACCTTTTCTTTCCCAGTGTTACAGGTATGATACGCAGACGCCTGCAATGATGTCTATTGCTGTATTACTGCACCGATCTTGTGCGCTAACTATGATTGTTCCTACCATGTATTAATGCATCTTGTAAGTCGCTCTGGATAAGAGCGTCTGCTAAATGCTTAAAATGTAAATGTAAATATGATACATATCCCAAAAAAGAGCAGTACATTTCTGGATGCACCTCAAATCAAGCCCTCAGGACACATCGCAATTTAAAGCAATGAAAGCCCAAGAGCTCAGTCATGAAAAGAGCCCCTCAGTCAGCTGGTACTGAAGCAGACTAATCCATCAACACCACTAACACAAAGCACAAACCAGCTTCATACCAGCACTGCTCACCAGCAAACAATCAGAGTAAACCAAATTACTAAACAAACCAAAACCTCTTATTTGGAATATCGGATGATGCAACTAAGAGGTAGAAGCAGTAAGCTTTAGGTATAAATCGGGACAGACTACAGCCCTCTCTAATAAGGGCTGTATTCCTGCACTGATCTTGTGCGCTAACTATGATTGTTCCTACCTTGTATTAATGCACATCTTGTAAGTCGCTCTGGATAAGAGCGTCTGCTAAATGCTTAAAATGTAAAATGTAATGTAAAATGGTTGAGAGTTGAGGGTTTACATTTACAGTGTAAATTCATTCCAAAGGTACGGAAAAATAGGATGAAAAAACAGTCTCTGCATCGGACGCTAGGTTAGTTTAGCGATGGGGTACGGTGTATCAGACATCGGTAATAACATAAGTAATAATTAACACGTACCCTGTCTCGCTTAGCAAACAGTGATGTTTGCTGTTTGGGCGCGTTGGTAAGGTTCCAACTCAGCTAGCACACTGTAGTAGGGAGGCGTTTCAACGCATTAACACAATACTGCAGTAAAGCGCTAAACACCAGACAATTAAAACAACAATATTAAGATCCTACCTACCAGCTAATTCTTCCAACGAAGCAGCCAGATGGACACACTGACACTCGCGTCCAACGACAGCTTCGCAGTTCTCGGAGGAACTCTCATAACTTTATTTTGGGCGGGGACTGGATAACGTGGCAGAGGCGCGTCTAACTGGCTACACAACCAAAACACAAAACAAACTTGATTGCTAACGGGTCCTAAAAAGAGATTATACACTAGCTGAGTATCTCTACTCTGTCAGAGATGCAAAGCAAAGACGGATCCTGAACAAGTACAGACTCAGTGACCACACCCTTGACATTGAAGAAGGACGACACAAAACCTCTTGGCTACCAAAGGAATAACGTATTTGTGGTCACTGTAAGACAGTAGAGGTAGAGACAGAGATGCACTTCCTCCTCTATTGCATAAAATATGCAAAAATAATAAATGAATATTTGAATACATTTTCATAATTCTAAAGTACTTCTCTTCCCTGACAAAGGAAGAGAAACTACAAATCCTGTTAGGAGAAGAACCAACAGCTCCAATTGCGGCAAAATAGGTTTCAACCTGCCATAGACTGAGGGACACTGAGTGAGCACCAAAATACAAAAAAGAAGGACATCAATTCTAGAATTATTTGTACTTATTATTATTTATTATTATTATTAATAATTGTATTTATTTGTTTTTTAAATGTAACTTATTATCATTAGAGTTGTTGTCATTTTAATGTATATGTATATATATATATATATATATTTACTTGTATTCAGTATTGCTGTTGTAGTATAGTAAAGTATAGTGTAGTATAATACAGTATTTACTGATTTGTTATTTGCGTTAATGTTGAAATATAATGTTTACGCTTTGGCAATATTTACACATGTATTTCCTGCCAATAAAGCATCCTGAATTGAATTGAGAGACATTAACACTGCACTTAGAGAGAGAGAGAGAGAGAGACCTTAAGACTGCACTGAGATAGAGAGACATTAACACTGCACTTAGAGAGAGAGAGAGAGAGAGAGACTTTAACACTGCACTGCACTTAGAGAGAGAGAGAGAGAGAGAGAGAGAGAGAGAGAGAGACATTCACCTGAAATGGTACAAAGGTAAGTGGTAAACTGCCAGAGGTAAAACACAAACAAAATCAGAAGGCAAGTTTCTGAGAGTCAACAGTTTGAGTGATAGGCGGCTCAGAGTACAACAGCTTCAAGCACAGCTTAACACTGGTCGAAGTAAGGAAGTCTCAGTTTCAACTGTGAAGAGAAGACTTTGAGCTGCAGGTTTGACAGGTCGAGTGGCAGTAAGAAAGCCATTGTTAAGATGGAAAAATAAGAAAAAGAGGCTTGCCTGGGCCATGAAGCACCGCCAGTGGACTACTGAAGACTGGAAGAAGGTCTTATGGACCGATTAATCAAAATTTGAAATCTTAAAATTTTGAAAGGTTTTTGTAGGCCGTTGAGTAGGCGAAAGGATGGTTCCTCAGTGTGTGACACCAACTGTCAAACATGGAGGAGGAAGTGTGATGGTCTGGGGCTCTTTTTCTGGATCCAGAGTCGGCGACTTGCACAGAGTGACTGTTAACCCATGTTAACCCATTACTTGTTTATTGTTTATTGCTTACCTTTGTACCATTCAGTTTATTCACTGGAATTGAACTGCTTAAATTTCAGTAAAAACTGGAAAATAGGGGTGTTCTAAAACTTTTGACCAGTAGTGTATAGGAAGGGGAAAACTAACCACTGTTTGATATGTATTTTTTTCCAAGCTATGCAAATGTAAAACGTGTTTTCTTGCCCATTAATAAAGCTTCTGACCTCTTTTGCATGAGAGTGTCATGCTGTTTCCATCCATCCATTATCTAAGCCGCTTATTCCTGGTCAGGGTCGCGGGCTGGAGCCTATCCCAGCATGCGTTCCGGGCGAGAGGCAGGAATACATCCTGGACAGGTCGCCAATCCATCACAGGGCACACACACCATTCACTCACACACTCATACCTACGGGCAATTTAGACTCTCCAATTAGCCTAACGTGCATGTCTTTGGACTGTGGGAGGAAACCGGAGTACCCGGAGGAAACCCACGCGGACACGGGGAGAACATGCAAACTCCGCACAGAAAGGCCCCCGGCCTGGATTCGAACCCGAGACCTTTTTGCTGTGAGGCGACAGCGCTATCCACTGCACCACCGTGCCGCCCATGCTGTTTCCCTGTTTGATCAAATAATACAAGTTTGGTGTGCTGATCTAATATGAACTGCACTGGCTGCCAAAGCGACATACATTGGTGCCCTGGTCTCACTCAAAGAGTAATAAACTTGTCAACGATGGCTCCACACTTTTGAGCATTTCGGTTAGGCTGGGCCATATTCTGTTTGCCTGCGCAGGATGACCAATATGCACCTCCCCGACACCTTGTGGTTTGTAATGTTAGCTGCTAGGACCCAGGAAATGTGAGGTTATTCTTTTGTGGGTGAAAACGGCACAAAACCCTGAATAAACATCAATTCACAAAACAAAACAAAGAAACTCCAACCAAAAATTTGCATCTTTTTACATTTAATCTGAATTATGTATGTACTGGCAGGTTACTCACAGGAATACATTTTTTTTACATTTTTACATTTTAAGCATTTAGCAGACGCTCTTATCCAGAGCGACTTACAAGATGTGCATTAATACATGGTAGGAACAATCATAGTTAGCGCACAAGATCAGTGCAGTAATACAGCAATAGACATCATTGCAGGCAGCTGCGTACCATACCTGTAACACTGGGAAGGAAAAGGTTAGTGGGTTTTCTTTTCTTTTTTCTTTTTTTATAGTGTAGAACAAGTAAACGACAAATTAGCTAGATGGACAGAGTTCAGTGATAGTGGAGTCTGAAGAGGTGGGTTTTGAGTCTCTTGCGGAAGATTGCAAGTGATTCCGCGGTACTGACCGATTGCGGAAGGTCGTTTCACCAGCGAGGGATCAGGACAGAGAAGAGGCGAGACTAGAGCATGGAATACTAGAGCATGGCGTTGGCAATGCTTAGGTTGTGGGTTCAATCCCCACTGGGACCACATACACTGAAAAATGTATACATTCACTACTGTAAGTCACTTTGGATAAAAGCGTCTGCTAAATGCCATGTGTATGTATATGTATGCATGTAGGAATAAGTGGTATGTGTTAAGTGCGTTCGAAAAAAACATGTTACTGAACACAAAGAGGCACATCCGTGCTGTCAGAACAGTGAAGTTAGAATAAAAATGGTCTATTCCCTGAATCCAATACAGTCAAATGCACTTGTTTAAAGTTCAGCACTCTGAATACTGAACACAAGTGGTAATACCTGTTAAAACAAAGCATTGACATGCCAGGAAGTACACAGAAACATGACAAACGCACTGGGGGTCACTATTTACACATACACATACCATCACGGTGCACAACAGAAAGGGTCACATACAATAACCCTCCGTAACAAGGGAGGGAGAGACTTTCATACTAACATAATTCCACAATTATACAAGTAGTAAAGCATTAACATAACTAGATTATAAATAATTGTTGTAACGTTCGCAAAGGCCCATGGGACATTACGCAAGAAGGTCGTTCAAATCCAGGCCGGGGCCTGAGTTTGCATGTTGACCCAACTCAATATTGGTCTGTTGTTGAGCTGATGCAAAATTGTGCATCAAAATTGGATATAATAATGCTTCAAGATAAAAAAAAATATTTTCATTTTGGCTGACCTCTTTTATGAATTATTTCAAGTAAATGTAGCAAACTTATTTTTTTATACTGAAATTACCTGTTGATTTTAAGTTTTATTTCTTTATTTACTAACCCTCTGAATCATGTACTGGCAGGTTACTCATGTTGTTGAACACAGAGAGGCGTTATACATCTGTGCCTTGTCTTGCCCTGTGCCAGTAATGTATAATATTCAGCACTGAACTTCTCAATTTAACTAAGGTCCGTGGTTGCCTTTTTCAGAGTTTTCAATATTTACACAATTGCTTAAAAGGTTTAAAAACACAGGAGGCAGGTGCAGCGCGCCTTAAGGCAAACTGTGCCTGAGAAAATGCCTTACCTGTCCAGCTGAGGAATAAGTGTCCAGGACATACGAAGAGGCATGGTCAAATAAAGAGCTGCACATACAACTGTGCGTGAAGTTTAGAATTAACTGCCAACACCGGGAACCCAGTAACGTATAATATTCAGCACTGAATGCCTTCGGCCTTCAAAATACCAGTAGACAGATTAGCTCTATTCAATTGTGACGCCCCTTAGTGGGCTACTAACTACGCCACCCCTGGATTATACCGAGAGCAACAGGGAAGCTCTGAATACACCAAGCAAGCACTACAGCTCAACAACCAAGGCCAGAGATAAGAAAAATAGTAGATTAGCTCTATTCAATTACATAAGAACATAAGAATGCATAATGACGGGGCCGTTCGGCCCATCTAGGCTCGTCATGTCCTAATCTACAGAGTATCTAGTACTACATCTAGCCTGGACTTGAATAGCCCAAGCGTTTCTGCCTCTACTACCTGACCTGGTAAGCTGTTCCAGGCATTGACAAATTATACCTCTATTTAGACCATTGACCGCAATGCTGAGATATTCCTTATTTAAATGTATGCTGTAAGCAGCTCATAGAAAAATAAGAGTAAAATACAAACAAAAACATACATTTAGACCTACAGTGATGTTCCAGTCTGGTTGTTATTACTGGCACTAACACATGCATCCATCTTTATCATATTTCATGAATTAACTACCATTTGACTGTAAGGAAGAGCTAACCTTTTTGAATATTCCCCCTTAGTTATATCTAACTAAAGAGCCATGTACAGATATAATCTGTGTTACTGCTGACCCAGTAGGAGTACTCTAGCTCTTGTGACCAGATGGCTTTACTCTACCTACTGTTGTGGAAGATGTTCCCTCCAGTCCCTGGCTTCAACAGTAGTGTGAAAATTAAATGAATGTGCCTTTACTGACACAGATACAGGTCTTTACAACTCCTCCTCCTGTACCTCTTCACTGGCTCCACCCCACAATTTTACATGAGAGCTTATCAGATCTGAGGACACTGCACACAGTCAGGGAGCATGCTCACTGCTAACTCCTGGTTACATTACATCTATCACTGTGTGTGTGTGTGGAACATTCTGTGAAGCAGCATTCTGTAAATTAATCCATGTAAAATAACATGAGTCCATCTGACAAGGAAGGACAAACAGCATGATCAAATTTAGTGTTCATTCAGAAATTCTGGAAGTAAAATTCTACGCAAAAAACAACATCTATGGTGTTTCTACTTGAGTATACTACTAGACAACATTAAAAAACCAGACTTGAATTATTGAGTTTTATTGATTTTATTCGCTTGCTAAAGAGACTTATTTTATCATCTATGACGTAAGGTTAAGGTTTATAACTTTGCTCTTAAGGCATTATTGCTGAAGGACAAGCTTAAGTCTCTCTACCAGAGCTGGAGGGACACACATCGTTCTGCAGTGGATTGGGTAATGATTAGCTCATTATTTAGGTTAAGGTGGGCTGTCCATCTTTGAAACAGCATTTGCCCAACACTGCCCAAAGCTATATTCCTCACCCCCACCTTACATTTATTTGGTATTCCAGTAATGTTCAAATATGACAAAAGTAAATAATAACTTACAGGGTTATTTTTATGAAATAAGCTATATTCAAATCAAAGTGTGTTGTATTAGAGGTCAGTGTATGCAGATTAATGCTTAGCTACAATTAGCTGACAACCTGATTAGCAGTTATTTTTTGTTTTAAAGATTTGTTTAGGATTTTTGTCGCAATTTAGTGCCCAATTATACTCTCTATTTCTTTCGATTTACTTGCCCACCCCCACGGCACAAGCTAATACCTCGAGGCAATGATCCGCCTCCTCCAAGACTGGACTGGCCCAACTATGTTTACCAGGTCACCTTACCGTTCCTTGGGGCGCTCCCCTCTCCCCCTCCCGCCTCCCCCTCCCCCTCTCTCCCCCCCCCCCTCCTCCCCTCTCCCCTCTCCCCCTCCCCCCTCCCCCCTCTCCCCTGGGGCAGACAGCCAAACGCACCCCCGATTGGGGCTCCCGGCCAGAGCCAGACTGGTGTAGTCGGGTTTTGAACCATGGCTGCAGTGGGCAGCTTGCATTCCTGGGCTGCAGGGGCATGCTTAGACCGCTACGCCACCCAAGGCCCCTGATTATAAATTATTGAGTCAATGGTGCCTTGTGCCAGATGGCAAAGGACACATCAGTCTTGACAGATATATGCATCTCAGTTGTGGAGCAACCATGCTGTATTTCTCTGCTGTTAAAGGAGCACTCCCATGGTTTTAAATTCGGCTGTCTTCTTTTTAATTAATGTTTTTGTATCAATAAAACTGTCTTTTTTTTGGAAATCAAATTAATCAATAAACATAGAGAGCAGCTGTCTTTAGTCACCGGGATAATACAGCACACAGCACATAGCCTGATTGAGAGACAGTCACAGATACAACTACCTTAGCCTTTTAGCGGAGTGTTCCCATTGGGACCACATATTCTGTAAAATATATGCAGTCATTACTGTAAGTGGCTTTGGGTAAAAGCGTCTGCTATATGGCATATATTATATTAGTGTGGGTGCAGCCCTTTCGGATCAGAGGGAACTAGATTTGTGAAACCTGTTGAGCAGGTTCCTTGCATTGCAAAACACAAATTACCAGAAAAAAACAGACCACAACACATTTTCCAAACGGTTTCATCCACTAATACGACATAAAACTCTGGAGAGTCAGGAGTTGGACTGGAGTACTCCTTTAATGAATCGGGAGTT
>JAINUG010000576.1:65000-110000 GCA_029706075.1 Aldrovandia affinis | reverse complement strand
TCTGATCACCTGGGACATGTATATATGTGTATAGCAGTGGCGGGGCGTGCATTTCACACCTAGGCCTTCAGTAGTGCTCCGTCTGAATCAATTCACCCCTCAATAACTATTTTATGGCTATAAAAGCCATCTTATTGTTATGTTTTGAGTGTCTGTTCGGTTTGTTTTTGCACTTTGTTTATTTATCTTTCTTCAGTCATGTTTCATTCTCGTTCTGTCATGCACTTCGGGAAATTCTGTTTCGGTTTTTCCGTCTTCGTTTCTAATCTCGTTTTACTTCCTTCTTACTTTCTAATTACACTTTGTATATATTAGTTAGATGTATATAGTACTAACCAACTAATCTACTAACATTAGGGATTTAGATTAAGTTACTAACACTACTAATCACTAATTATCTCACGCTTCTAACTATCGCTGTCATTCTCTCTCATGAAACATGACTGAAGAAAGATAAATAAACAAAGTGCAAAAACAAACCGAACAAACACCCATTGCCGTTGCATCGCAGATAGATAACTCGTGTATCCAGAATAAATGCCTTTACTGAAGAAACAATCAATAATAATAACCTCATAAAATTGCAATATTATTTAGGAAAATAGCAACATTTTACTCACCAAAAATCCTTATTATTTGTACACAAAATCCATCCTCCTTTCTTTCCTCAAAAAGAGTTCAATTACTCTGTCGTACAGATTATCCGTGTGTTTCAGTTCCATCAAGAAGTCATTTTCTATCACCATCGAAGCCAATGCTGAAAGTCGAGCCTGCCCTGTCGTATTTCTGGCATAAGTTTTAATTCGCTTTAGGGCTGAAAATGTCCGCTCAAATGTCTGAATCACAGACTGATGTTAATTATATTTTGTCCATGAATACTTATTAAATAATTCCAAATGGTCTGTTCGCTTCCTTTCATAGCTGTTCCCCTGGTTGCGCTGCATCCAGACGTGTATTTTCATATTAAAGCATTTAACCAATCACATTACATCATAGTCAGACACTCTCTGACTATCCAATCAAAGGGTGTGAATACGCTGAGGTTACCTAGGCATTCTAGAAGGCCTTCGTGTCCCCAACTCAAAATCTGATTGGTTGAAGCAACAGTTTGATCAACACTTATTTTATGCTACAGGGCCTGCAGAACAGATTGTCAAGGCCTCCAGGCAGATTTCTTTGACCCTGGCAACAATTGATGGCTGAAATGTGATTGGTTAAATGCTTTAATATGAAAATACACCCCCCCACTAAAAAGGCTAAAACCACAGAAGAAAAGCTAAAAACTCCGCGAAAATATGATTCAGAGAGCAGAGATCACACTTTCCAGGAAAATTGGAAGGTGAATCAAGGACAAGTTTTTAGGAAGGACAAGTATCTTTTCTAAGATACTTGAAGGTGAATAGACCAAGGACAAGTATAGTGTACAGTGTTTAGGAAGGACAAGTATCTTTTACTAAGATACTGTGTGTGTTTGTGTACAAACCTGTGTGTATATGTACAGTGTACAGTGTACAGTGTGTGTGTGTGTGTATAGTGCACAGTGTGTGTATAGTGTGTGTACAGTGTGTGTAGTGCACAGTGTGTGTGTAGTGTGTGTGTGTGTGTGTGTATATAGTGTACAGTGTGTGTAGTGCACTGTGTGTGTGTGTATATAGTGTACAGTGTGTGTAGTGCACAGTGTGTGTGTGTGTGTATATAGTGTGTGTGTGTGTATAGTGTACAGCACAGGTGTCAAACTCATTCCATCGAGGGCCGAGTGTATGCAGGTTTTTGTTGCAACCAATGCACTACACCAGGTGATTTCACTAATTAGCTCACTTCTTCAATTAAGGAGGGAACCTAACTGAAATCACCTGGTGTAATGCATTGGTTGCAACAAAAACCTGCACACACTCGGCCCTCGATGGAATGAGTTTGACACCCCTGGTGTACAGTGTGTGTGTGTGTGTGTGTGCACAGTCTCACCCTCAGTCTCCGTCTGGCCTCGGCTTTCCGTGGGTCCCACTCCTCCCCCTTGCGGTACGCCTCCAGCTCCTCATCTGATGGAGCAAACTCCTACACACAGACAGACAGACACACAGACAGAGACACAGGCGCACACAGACAGATACACAGACAGACAGACAGACAGACAGATACACAGACACACACATGCTCTTTGTTTTAATGTGAATAATGTTTATAAATCAAATTATAATTTTAATAATTAGAAAGCAGCAAGAGTGAACCGGGTCATGTGACCAGCCGGGTCATGTGACCAGCTGACACACCGGGTCATGTGACGCACCGGGTCATGTGACCAGCCGGGTCATGTGACCAGCCGGGTCATGTGACGCACCTTCTTAAAGATCATGACGTATCGGCTCTCCTCGTCTTCACCGAAGGAGAACGACGTGAGCCCTGCGACTTCTGCAACATCGTGCCTGCAGGGGGCAGCAGAGAGAGCAGAGAGAGTGTGAGGCACAGTGTTGGGGCACAGTGTTGGGCACAGTGTTGGGGCGTGTGGGGCGCAGTGTTGGTGGGGCACAGTGTTGGGGCGTGTTGGGGCGCAGTGTTGGGGCGTGTGGGGCGCAGTGTTGGGGCACAGTGTTGGGGCGTGTGGGGCAGTGTTGGGGCGTGTGTTGGGGCGTGTGGGGCGCAGTGTTGGGGCACAGTGTTGGGGCAGTGTTGGGGCGTGGGGTGTGTGGGGTGTTGGCAGTGTTGGGGGCGTGTGGGGCGTGTGGGGCAGTGTTGGGGCAGTGTGGGGCGCAGTGTTGGGGCACAGTGTTGGGGCGTGTGGGGCAGTGTTGAGGCGTGTGGCACAGTGTTGGGGCGTGTGGGGCGCAGTGTGTGGGCACAGTGTTGGGGCGTGTGGGGCGTGTGGGGCAGTGTTGGGGTGTGTGGGGCAGTGTGTGGGGCAGTGTTGAGGCGTGTGGCACAGTGTGTGGGGCACAGTGTTGGGGTGTGTGGGGCAGTGTTGGGGTCTCTTACAGGATGCTCCTCTCTATCTTGCCCATGGGGTTGTACTTCCTGTTGGGGCGCATGGCACTGTCCTGGATGAACTCAGACACCTGTTCTCCATCTGAGAGTGTTGGGGCGTGTGGGGCAGTGTTGGGGTGTGTGGGGCAGTGTTGGGGGTCTCTTACAGGATGCTCCTCTCTATCTTGCCCATGGGGTTGTACTTCCTCTTCTGCATGGCACTGTCCTGGATGAACTCAGACACCTCCTTCTCCATCTGAGAGAGAGAGAGAGAGAGAGAGAGAGAGAGAGAGAGAGAGAGAGAGAGAGAGAGAGAGAGAGAGAGGGAGAGAGAGAGAGAGAGAGAGAGAGAGAGAGAGAGAGAGAGAGAGAGAGAGAGAGATCATTACTAAACCCCTCTCTCTCACACACACACACACACACACACACACATTCACACTCACACACACACACACACACACACACACACTCACACACACACACACACACACACACACACACAGACACACTAGGGGTGGGCGATATGAGCTAAAATTCATATCACGATATTTTCCACTGTCCAGACGATATCGATGCATGGTCATGCATGGTTTTCAGGTGGGTAAACAGGTTGCTGGTGTTTCCACCTTTGGCTAAAACAACACGGCGACACAACTTGCATAGTATTGTTTGTTGGTCGAGGTCGGAGATTTTGAACCCAAACCAGTTCCAAACGACAGAGGAGCCGCCTTTCTTTTTAACCAATTCATCGTCATCCTGCTCTTGAGCAACATCACTTTCTGCGTGTTCGCTCATTTTCGATTCTTCACTTTTGCACTTGTAATAGGCTATAAATATTAGTACGTAGTCTGCCTGCGAACTGCAGCTGCCTGCACGCTTGTTTGTTGCTACATGCGCGCAACAAATGCATAAAACGTCCGCTCAAAAAAATAGGTCAACATATTAACATGCTTCTTTTTTTCGTAGGAACCTGGAGGTTAGATTAAAATAAAAAATAGATGTAGCTACGAACTACTATCACTCAATTGAAATTTTGAACAAAACAATATGAATGCCAAATTAGAATTTATGAAAATATAACGGTATCCACGGTATAGCAAAATCCATATCGTGGCGCAGCATAATACCGGTAGTCACTTTCATACCGGTATAGCGCCCACTCCTAACACACACACACACACACACACACACACACACACACACACACACACCCTTTTCCTGAAGTCGGCCTTCTTCCTCTTGTCATCCTCCTGCATTTTCTTCATCCTGGCTGCCTGCTCTGTTGGGGGTGACATTATACATTTCATTAACCCTACTTCATGTACACGTGTGTTTGACAGGGACAGTGTAGTGTAATGGTTAGGGCTTGTGACTGAGAGGTTGCTGGTTCAATTCCCAGGTGGGGACACTGCCGTTGTACCCTTGAGCTAAAGGTACTTAACCTGAATTGCTTCAGTAAAATATCCAGCTGTATAAATGGATTGCATGTAAAGAAATGTAAACTGTGTAAGTCGCTCTGGATAAGAGCGTCTGCTAAATGCCTAAAATGTAAATGTAAAATGTACAGTGTGTCTGCTGAGTTTGCTGCAGGTAGCTCTTTGCTCTTATCAATCAAATCTTAGTTAGGACCTAACTACATAGCTAAATCTCTTACAAATTACACACCAGCTAGAACACTGAGATCATCAGATGCAGGTCTATTAGAGATCACCAGAAACTGTCATAAGAAGGTTGGTGATGCGGCCTTTGTCAACTACGCCCCAAAATTATGGAACACATTACCCATAAATATCAGGGAAGCCAACACACTAGACATTTTCAAAAGACAACTTAAAACCTATCTTTTTACCAAAGCTTTTGATTAACTCTGACTTGCACTACTAAATTGATCTTGCCCTATATATTTTTTAATCTTCTCTGATTATGCATTCTGTGTAAAGCACTTTGAACTGCAATTCTTGTATGAAAGGTGCTATATAAATAAAGTCTTACTTACTTACTTACTTACTTATCCAAAGCTACTTTTCATATGCGTACAAAAAGGTGAAGGTCACCTGGGAATGCAGTGGATTAGCTTCAGTACTAACTCTGCTTAACTTCAGTACTAACCAAGCCCAGCTCTGCTTAACTTCAGTACTAACCAAGCCCAGCTCTGCTTAACTTCAGTACTAACCAAGCCCAGCTTCAGTACTAACCAAGCCCAGCTCTGCTCAGCTTCAGCAGTGTGACAGGAGAAGGGTACATGGCGCTGTGGCTACTGCCCTCATCCACTTACAAATTATTGTGCTCTCTAATCTGCTTGGGTAGGCTGTTCCAAAATGGAGGCTTCCCCATTCTCCTGTAAGGTATATGAGGAAGGCCAGCATCCACAGATCTGAGGGAATGTTGGGGCTGGTATTTTACTAAAGGCCTGTGGGTTAGGTGTTCTGGATTGAAATTAATTCCACTCAATGTCTTTTAAAAGCAAGTAAAACAACCTTGAAGTCAAACCTAAAACACACAGGCAACCAAAACGTAATGATTCGTGTGCCCTTTTGGACAACGCAGTCGATGGCCGTAAAGTCCTGCGAGAATGTTACGCATTTCTGTGGCGCGCGAATGATCAGTGCTTTCTCTGTCATCTCTGAGAACGGTCAGCTGTGGTTTTGAGGAAAGTCTATCGCAGTCGTCTGACCGGATAAAGCGGTTGCCAACTCACTAGTCAAGACTAGCTTAACGTTAGATAGCCAGTGCTACATAGATGCGCTGGCTAACGTTAGATACCTAGTGCGAACTAGTTAGCAGGCAATCGCTGGAGTACGAATGCTCACGTTGCACGAAGACGAAAATAACAGGGTCAGCAAACTAACGGCCGTAAAAATAAATGTTTTTAATGTATTGCAATGCCGAAAACTTTAAAGGCTAAGAACGGCTACAAATGCTAGCTACTGAGCTAACTCGGCAATGTTTGCACAATAGTCACATTTTGTGCAAGCCGCTAGCCCGTGAAGGCCTACAGGCGCCAACGATAATATCAATACTGAAATATAAACTTCAACAACATCGCCAATGGCCTTTAAATGGGGGCTGTTTGCGCAACACCAGCGAGGGCGGGACCTTCTCTCGGTCTGATTGGCCAGCCGTGGCGGCAGACGGACAGGCGCTTCGTCCAATCGACGGACACCGTGCGCCGCGAAGGCGACTGGGGCTGAAACGCGCGTGGATAGCTCGCGAGCTAAACTAGTCTTCCGCGAAGAGGCGTCGGAGCCGCCCGGGAAGACGGCGGAAGGGGATTTTTATCGATATATTACGACACCATTTGCTTTTTTCTTCTACCTTTCACGGTTAGTGGCGTACAGTGCGCGGGAGTCGAGTGTGAGGCAGATCGCGATGCGTACCTCGGGCCTTCCGTCGGCTCTCCTGGTCGCCGACTGTGGGAGGTTTTTCCATCGAGCTCAAGATCGAGCCCAGGAGGTCCGCCATCTTGGACTGAATGAGCAGCACCGGAAGCGGCGCGCTTAAAGGGATCCCTTACGCGTGTAAAAGGGGACGTTGACGCACAGACGCAATTTTTTTTTTTGGGGGCGCGCATCGATTTTAAGTCCGCCTAAAATAAAAAGATTTCTTATGATACCGCTATATTCAAGACGGGTTGGTTTGCTATATTATATATGCCATTTTTAGCAGACGATTTTATCCAAAGTATTCAGTAGTGAATGCATACATTTTTCAGTATATGTGGTCCCAGTGGGAATTGAACCCACAACCTAAGCGTTGCCAAAGCCATGCTCTACCTACTGAGCCACACAGAACCACATATCCCCCCCTACATAATTATACATTGGGAAGAACATATTTACATAAGATATATTTTGCATATATATTTAGAATTTTTTTATTTTTTTTTAAATAGAACATTCAACACTGTATTAGACAATCAGAAAGTTCAACAGTGAGGGACAGGTCAGACAATAACAAAGAGTTACACACAGCAAACAGCAAAAACACAAGACAGCAGGAATAACAGGGACAGTAGGAGGCAAACAATGCAATGCAAAGGCATTAGGCAATAAATAACCGTAAGCATATACATATACATAAAGTTTATATACATAAATATATATACAACAGCACAAAAATATACACAACAGCAACATCATAACAGACAGGACAGGAGTTGGGGCAGGCGTGGGACAAACATCAAAGTATTGATATTATTGTGAGGATGGAAAGCAGTTGCATGTGTCTGTGAGAATGTCCATGATAGAGCCCTTGAAAAGCTGTTAGAGAGATAAGATTGTCCAGTCCAGTCACATACATGTCCATGACATATAAGAACAATTGGGATTAATCAATTATGCAGGGGGGTGGTTGTGAGCATGCGTTTGACTCACACGCACGTTTTATGAATCCGACAAGTAGTTTTGCGTGAATTTGTTAAACAAAATGGAGCATGTCTCTATGAACGTATTAGTGAATGAGACCCACTGATACCTGCTTATCAATACCTCCATGCTGTGCTCTCCTTATAATGTCTGAACGGTAATATGTTATTATTATAAATAACAATATGGTGCAAAACCACATGTGTCACGTGAAACACTAGTGTCTCTTTTTCCCTCATCAGGGAATGTGTGTAATTCCATTGCAAGACATTTATCAATTGTAATGTTCAGGTTTCATGCACTTGCTTGCAGTGGATGTGTGTCATGAATTCACGGTTCTAATCTCGGTTTGTGGTTGTGACAAGGGACGGAAGGAAACATGGATACCATGGGATTAGATTATCGTGTGGCTCAGTAGGTAGAGCATGGTGTTGGCAACGCTTAGGTTGTGGGTTCAATCCCCACTGGGGCCACATATACTGAAAATGTATGCGTTCACTACTGTAAATTGCTTTGGATAAAAGCGTCTGCTAAATGGTATATATATCTTTCTTATTGGATTATCTTTCTTTTGATCTCCCGTGTGTGTGTGTGTGTGTGTGTGTATGTGAGTGTGTGTGTGTGTGTGTGTGTGTGTTTGTCTGTGGGCCGGTGCTCAAACTGATCCAGAGTCAGTGCTTGAAGGCTAAATCTCTCTCCACCACATCCTGCTGAAACTACCTCACACACACATCTAATCAGCCAATCATGTGGCAGCAACTCAATGCATAAAAGGATGCAGACATGGTGAAGGGGTTCAGTTGTTATTCAGACCAAAAATCTGAATGGGGAAGAAATGTGATCTAAGTGACTTTGACCGTGGAATGATTGTTGGTGCCAGACGGGAACTTACATCTTGTAAGTCGCTCTGGATAAGAGTGTCTGCTAAATGCTTAAAATGCTTAAAATGTAAATGTAGAATGGGTGGTGTGAGTATCTCAGAAACTGCTGATCTTATGGGATTTTCACGCACAACAGTTTACAGAGTTTATAGAGAATGGTACGAAAAACAAGCTGGTTCTGGTTCAAGCTGACAGGAAGGCGACAGTAACTCAAATAACCACGCGTTACAACAGTGGTATGCAGAAGAATTATTTTTTCCTTCTTCTTTTTCTTATTGTATTGTATTACATGTACTGTTTTTATTACTGTTTATTTATTACTGTTTATGTATTACTGTACAGCACTTTGGTCGACTGTTGGTTGTTTAAAGGTGCTTTATAAATAAAGTTTGAGTTGAGTTGAGTTGAGAAGAGCATCTCTGAATGCACGACACATCAAACCTTGAAGTGGATGGGCTGCAGCAGCAGAAGACCACACCGGGTTCCACTCCTGTCAGCTAAGAACAGGAAAGTGAGGCTACAGTGGGCACAGGCTCACCAAAACAGGACAGTTGAAGATGGGGAAAAATGTCGCCTGGTCTGACGAATCTCGATTTCTGCTGCGACATGCTGATTCAGAATTTGGCGTAAACAACATGAATCCATGCATCCATCCTGCCTTGTGTCAACGGTTCAGGATCATGCTTGAAACAAATTTGAGGAGTAAACAAGAGGGTGTACAAATAAATAAATAAATAAGCTTCTGCGATGGAGATTTGCGGGAGATTTTTGACCTCTCGCGGGTGTCAGGGAGTTGAGGTCACATTCCGGGAGACTACTCACACTCCGATCCTGTAGGTGGCAGTGATGCGCCTTTATTCGTGTGTATAACGCAGCACATTGCCGTGTGGTACGAAGAAGAACAAGTTTGAAGACGAAACAAGATGGCGGCGTCCATGATGTTGAACCCGGCTCACAATATTTACAATCCTCACGATCTGGCTGCCGACTGGTTCGGTCAGGAAGTCAGCACTGGGGTGAGAAGATGTTGGCACAATCGTGTTTTGTGCCGGTTTTTAAAAATGCAATAAGAATGTCGGCTTTGTTTCCTGTCGCGGTTTTACCCCTGAATGCGGCTAGCCTAGCTGCCAAATGAGTAAGCAGATCTAGCTAGCTGGCTAATAGCACAACATATTAACGTAACACCTTCAAATGAATACCAAAGCGATACACTATTTTATTTTACTTAACTAGCTGCCTTGCTTGCGTTGTTATTGGAGACAGCAGCTGTTTCAGATCTTTGTTCGGAATAATTCAGAAATGGCTATCCAGCTCCGTGTCGTGGTTAGCTAACTGTTCTGTAACACTCAAATTAAATCCTGTTTTATTTTAATTGTATTGCAGACAACGATTATGGCTGTCGAGTATGACGGAGGGGTTGTTATTGGAGCTGACTCGCGAACGACCACCGGGTGAGTGAGGACAGAGTGGGTTTGTGTGGGTCTGTCTGTCTGTCTGCGATGTCAGTGGTCCTGTCCGTATGGGATGATTGATACAGACCAGTTCATTGTGGTCACATTTGCACTCTCACGGCTAAAAACCCGCGTCTGGGCCCACATTTCAATTCGACTGAATTGATACTTTGCCAATTTCAACTCGAATATACGCGAATAACAAAGCTTCCGAATTAGTTCTCAGATCTCGCGGATTTGTGCGAGATGTCTGCCCAAACCCGTAACGTTGAGCGGTCGTATACACAATTATCTCTGAGCTGTTGTCTGTGCCGTTTTCGGCGCGTTAGGCTCCAACCTAACACTAATTAGGGCATCATCAGGCTCCAACCCTCACCCTAAGAAGTTCCACGCTCGCTGTTTCCCCCTTCACGGTTCCACGAACAAGGCTCGTGTACTGCTTACCCTCCTTTCCATACTATTTTTGATTTTTGATTATTATTAAAAAAGGAAAAAAATTTACTCTAATTAATTAACACAGTCTCACCCTCTCTGTTCGGAATGGTGTTAGCCACCACAAACCCTCCGCAGGCTTTCAGGTGGGTCTCAAAAGTCCTCCTACGGTAGTAGAGAGGGTAGAGCTCCCTGGACCGATCCTCTGATGGTCCCCGTGCACGGTTAACCCTTGAGTCACTGCAGCTGATCAGCGGCGGACGTTACCATCCCATCCTCGTCGCCAAGAATTGTCGTGGAAATTCTCCTATTCAAAGGAAGCGAGACTGTGTTCTCAATTTTTAAATCATGTTTTATTACTGCTTCAAAACAGAGGAGCAGTCTAACACTCGCGTAAAGAATGTCAGAGTATCTCCCATGAGATAAAGGAAATACAACAGTATATATCTTTTACATTCGAGGTGACCATCGCCCCTTGGAGTTTCACCCATTGGTCATGGTTGAAACCCCTCCTTTATTGATGGGTCCAGACACACGTTTTACCCTCCCAACATACACATTTCTTGCATACATTAGGATGGGGCAACTCTCACCCATCACCCAGTATCAACTTTCCATCCGTGTTATTATGATTTATACAGCACAATAATCAAACTCATTCTCAGGGAACCGACCTTGACGTTTCCTGCTCTCCAACCCAAACATCTTAATGTTTCTCATTCCTTCACATGAGTTGTCTCCCACTTCTAGCAACACTCGCTTATCTCTTCCTGAATGGTACACCATATCCAGACAATGTTTGACCCGTTAGTGGAAGCATAAACAACTCATTCAGCAAGCTGGAAACGGCCTGTCGGAAGGCCTAATTAAATTTTCCCTTACACTACATATCGGTATTAGAATTAGGGCTGCCAACTGTCCCGTAGTAGCCTTGACGTCCCGTTTTTGGCCCAAATCTGTCTCGTTCCATACGGGACAAAATACCAGTCAAAATAGAATCCCATCATATTGTAACGGTGTAAATAAGTTCAGTAGTAGTGAATGTTATCGTAGCCACATCGTATGCTAAGAAAGCTTGGGGGCTGCCATTGTTATTGTTGTGTGTTCGGTCTCCCATGATTCCTTGTGTGCCAATCACCCCTTGTGTCATTGAGTGGATCAATGCTGATACCGTGACTGTGTTTGTACGTCTAAGAAGCGACCCCCGTGAGTTTCTTGTGTTCTTGGTTCTGCCCTGCGTCTATAAGCCTCCGCTCAGCCTCCTCTGGGAAACTGACTGTCCCATCCCTCCGGGCGCCCGGCAGCCACTCCTCGCGGTCTTGCCTCTTCTCTGTCCTGACCCCTCGGTGGTGGAACGACCTTCCGCAATCGGTCAGGACCGCGGAATCACTTGCGATCTTCCGTCTTTGGACTGTGGGAGGAACCCGGAGTACCCGGAGGAAACCCACGCGGACACGGGGAGAACATGCAAACTCCGCACAGAAAGGCCCCCCGGCCCGGAATTCGAACCCGGGACCTTCTTGCTGTGCGGCGACAGTGCTATCCACTGCACCACCGTGCCGCTCCATGATAGAAAGTTGGCGACCCTAATTTGGAATAGTCAGCTCAATTTAAAGTGTAGCGCTTCTTAAGGTCGCTGTCTGTCTGTCTGTCTGTCCCTAGCGCCTACATCGCTAACCGAGTGACGGACAAACTGACATACATCCACGAGCGCATCTACTGCTGCCGGTCGGGCTCTGCGGCGGACACACAGGCCATCGCCGACGCCGTCACCTACCAGCTGGGCTTCCACAGGTGAGGCCGCCGCCCCCTACACACCTGCGCTCACCTGTTCAGTCCTGCAGGCTGCACACCAGCACACGCACTGCTCACCTGTACCCACCTGGCCTCTGTATGGCTGTGTGCATGTGTATGACCGTATGACCTCCCTCTCTCCCTCTCTCTCTCCCCTCTCCCTCCCTCCCCCTCCTCCCTCCCCCTCTCTCCCTCCCCCCCCCCCCCTCCCTCCCCCTCCCCCTCCCTCCCCCCCTCTCTCTCTCTCCCTCCCCCTCCCTCTCTCTCCCTCCCTCCCTCCCTCCCTCCCCTCTCTCCTGCCCCCTCTCCTCTCCTCCCTCTCTCCCGCCCGCCTCTCTCTCTCCTCCCTCTCTCTCCCTCTCTCCCTCTCTCTCCCCTCTCTCTCTCCCTCCCTCTCCCCTCTCCCCCTCTCTCCCCCCTCCCTCCCCCTCCCCCTCCCTCCCTCCCTCCTCCCCCCCTCTCTCTCCCTCCCTCTCCCCCTCTCTCTCTCCCTCTCCTCCCTCCCTCTCCCTCCCTCTCTCTCCCCTCCCCCTCTCTCCCTCTCCCCCCTCCCCCTCTCTCCCCTCCCCTCTCCCTCCCTATGGCAGTATTGAGCTGGATGAGGCTCCGCTGGTGCAGACAGCAGCTAACCTGTTTAAGGAGATGTGCTACAGGTACAGGGAGGAGCTGATGGCTGGCATCATCGTAGCTGGCTGGGACAAGAGGCGGGGCGGACAGGTGAGCACTCTCCCTCCCCCTCCCTCCCTCCCTCCCTCCCTCCCCCTCCTCTGTTTTATTCAACCCCCACTCCATGAGTGTACAGCGGTGACTCATGACATTGTTTTACACCTGAAACGTCAACAGAAATACAATATGAGTCTTACATTTAAGAAAAAAAGAAAAAAATAGGTTTATTAAGTCATCAATAACCTGCTTTGATGTGTAGCGAAATTCTGACAGCTCCTCCATTGGCCGATTAGAGTGGGCATTGGATTAGGGGTTAGGGTTTGGGTTTGGGTTAACAGTAACAGTCTGTCTCTCTCTCTCTCTCTCTCTCTGTCTCTCTCTCTCTCTCTCTCTCTCTCTCTCTCTCTCTCTCTCTCTCTCTCCCCTCTTTCTCTCTCCTCTCTCTCTCTCTCTCTCTGTCTCTGTCTCTGTCTCTGTCTCTGTCTCTGTCTCTCTCTCTCTCTCTCTCTCTCTCTCTCTCTCTCTCTCTCTCTCTCTCTCTCTCTCTCTCTCTCTCTCTCTCTCTCTCTCTCTCTCTCTCTCTCAGGTGTACACAGTGCCGATGGGGGGGATGTTGGTAAGGCAGCCAGTGTCGGTCGGTGGTTCTGGCAGCTCCTACATCTACGGCTACATGGACTCCAACTACAAATCCGGCATGAGCAAGGAGGAGTGCCTGCGCTTCACTGGAGAGGGTGAGAACCACAGACTCTCAGATGTGTCTGTGCTGTGAGAGTGTAATGTGTCTGTGCTGTAATGTGTCTGTGCTGTAACAGTGTGATGTCTGTAACAGTGTAATGTGTCTGTGCTGTAACAGTGTGTCTGTGCTGTAACAGTGTGATGTGTCTGTAACAGTGTAACAGTGAAAATGTAATGTGCTGGCTGTAAGGGTGTAATGTGTCTGTAACAGTGTGATGTGCTGGCTGTATGGGTGTAATGTGCTGTAACGGTGTGATGTGCTGGCTGTAAGGGTGTAATGTGCTGTAACGGTGTAATGTGCTGTCTGGCTCTCCCCTCACAGCCCTGTCTCTGGCGATGGAGCGGGACGGGTCCAGTGGGGGCGTGGCTCGCCTGGCGGCCATCTCAGAGGAGGGGGTGGAGAGACGGGTGATCCTGGGGAACCAGCTGCCCAAGTTCTTCAGCGCCTGAGGGGGACGGGACGTCCCAACACGCCCCCCAGAGCTCCGCTCCTCCTTCTTGCCCCAACACCCAACGCCCCCCGCACACTGTCAGGGAGAGCGGGACAGTCATCCTCTGCTTATGTCATTTTGTTTGTGTCTCTGAGTTTTAGTTCATGTTACACCTCAGTGAACCTGATTCAAGATAAATGCTCTTCTTTAACGTTTGTGTCTTGTTGCTATTTCCCTCCATTTTTGGATGGACTCAGTGTGAGTTGTGTGTGACAACTCCAGCCGGGGCAAAAATTAGAATCAGGAACTGCTTCAAGGCCCATGTTTTCATCTTTACTTAATTATACTTAATTATACTATAATTAATTACAAAAAAAAAACTGCCAATAACTGATTACACAAGTATTTATCCTCCTTGACGTAATACTTGGTAGAAGCACCTTTGGCTGCAATTACAGTCTATTTGAGTAAGTCTCTATCAGCTTTGCATATCTGGACACTGCAGTGTTCATCCATTCTTCTCAAGCTCCATCAGGTTGGATGGGGCCCATTGGTGAACAGCAATTTTCAAATCTTTCCACAGATTCTCAATGGGATTGAGGTCTGGGTTTTGACTGGGCTACTCCAGGACATAGATTTTTTTGTTTTTAAACCACTCCAATGTGGCTTTTGCTGTATACTTGAAGTCATTGTCCTGCTGTCAAGACTCCCAAGTCCCAGGTCTCTTGCAGACTGCAGCAGGTTTTCCTCCAACATTTGTGTATATTTTACTCCATTCATTTTGCCCTCTGTTTTGACAAGTTTTCACTGAAGCAGAGAAGCATCCCCATAGCATTAAGCTCCTGCCACCGTGTTTCACGGTAGGGATAGTGTTCTTTGGATGATGCGCAGTGCTAGGCTTGCACCAAACATAGCCTAATACTGAGGCCAAAAAGTTCAATTTTGGTCTCATCAGACCGTAGAATCTTGGGGGGGCACTGGTGTAACTGAAGACTAGTAGGTATTGCCAAAGCAAATGATAAAATATATATGAAATGATAATTTACAATATTCACAATTTACATTTCTACATATTAGGGGTGTAATGGTACACAAAAATCACGGTTCGGTACCTCTGTTGTACGTTTTCGGTACAGCAGGGGGAAAAAGAAATGCAAAACATAAAATTGCTTTTAATTAATTATGAACTTTGTAAACTGGCTAATTGGCCATAATTTACTGAACAAAGTAAGGCACATCCATCTTTCTTAAATAAAAACGAATGTCCGTCGATACTGCTGCAACCGCACACAAAACATTTCCGCACGTGCGTCAGTGATTAAAGCGAGATTGCATTTAGTTCGGTTCACAGTGCGTACCGAACCGAAAGTCCTGTACCGAACGGTTCGGTACCAATACGTACCATTACACCCCTAATATACATATACAGGCAAGTATATACAAGACATACACAAATGTGTGTATGTACGGTGCAGTCCCTAAATATTTGGACAGTGACACATTTTTTGTTGTGGCTCTGTATGGCAACACATTGGATTTCACATTTACATTTTACATTTTAAGCATTTAGCAGACGTTCTTATCCAGAGCGACTTACAAGATGTGCATAAATACATGGTAAGAACAGTCATAGTTTGCGCAAGAGTCAGTGCAGTAATACAGCGATTGACATCATTGCAGGCGTCTGCGTATCATACCTGTAACACTGGGAAGGAAAAGGTTAGTGTGTTGTGTTTTTTGTGTTTTTTTTAAATAGTGTAGAACAAGTAAACAGTGGTGACGACAAATTAGCTAGATGGACAGAGTTCAGTGGTAGTGGAGTCTGAAGAGGTGGGTTTTGAGTCTCTTGCGGAAGATCGCAAGTGATTTCGGGTCCTGACCGATTGGGAAGGTCGTTCCACCAGCGAGGGATCAGGACAGAGAAGAGGCGAGACCGTGAGGAGCGGCTGCCAGGCACCTGGAGGGATGGGGCAGTCAGTTTACCAGAGGAGGTGGGAGTGGAGGGGTCTGGGAGGGGTGTAGGGAGTGATGAGTGACTGGAGGTATGGGGGAGCAGTACCTCTGGCCGCTTGCAAGCAGCAAGTGACTTGAATCTGATGCGTGCTGCGATGGGGAGCCAGTGCAGAGAGGAGAGTAGAGGGGTGACGTGGGTGAACTTCAGCTGGTTGAACACCAGGCGAGCGGCAGCGTTCTGGACTAGTTGCAGTGGCTTAATGGCACAGGCCGGAAGGCCTGCCAGCAAGGAATTGCAGTAGTCCAGATGTGGGCACCAGGGCCTGGGTTTAAATGAAACAATGACTGAGTGGTGCAGACTGTCACCTTTAATTTGAGGGTATTTACCTGCATAATCAGGTGAACTGTGTAGGAATTGCAGCCCTTTTTGTACATTGTCCCCCAATTTTAGGGGACCAAAAGTAATTGGACAAATTAACTTAAACTTGAAGTCGTCATATTTAATATTGGGTTGCAATCGATCACTGCCTGAAGTCTGCAACCCATAGACATCACCAGATGCTGGGTATCTTCCCTGGTGATGCTCTGCCAGGCCTGTACTGCAGCCATCTTCAGTTCCTGCTTGTTTCAGGGGCTTTTTGCCTTCAATCTGGTCTTCAGCAAGTGAAACGCAAGCTCAATTGGACTGATGTCAGGTGATTGACCTCAAATGGACTCTCAACTCCACGTCTCTAGTCAAAAGAGCACAACAGCATCTCCACTTCCTACGGAGACTGAGGAGAGCCCTCCCCCATCCTCACCACGTTCTACAGGGGCACCATCGAGAGCGTCCTGACCAGCTGTCTCACTACCTGGTATGGGAACTGCAGCGTCTCAGACCGCAAGTCCCTGCAGCGGATAGTAAGGACAGCTGAAAGGATCATTGGGGGTCCCTCTCCCTTCTATACAAGACATCTACATCAAACGCTGCACACGCAAGGCCCGCAGCATAGCAGAGGATCCCTCACACCCTTCCCAAGGACACTTTTCCCTCCTGCCGTCTGGCAAAAGGTACCGCAGCATAGACTCTGTGCCCCCCCCACTAGCCACTTATTTCATTTCTATACACCCTGTTGCACTACATTTTTCTCTGGACTATTTTCCTCAGGGACTATCTCCACCCACTATACCATGCTGCTACACCCTACTTTAGACACTATTATCTTTTATTACGTACTTTTTAATTTATTCTATTAGTTTATTGTGTGCTTACTGTTTTGTCTTACATTGTCCTGAGTTACTGTATGGAGTTGCACTGTCATGTCTATTGCACTAGCACTGTCTTGCTATGTGCACCATGTCCAGTCCTGGGCATACAGCCCTTGTCCTTGTTTTGTATGTCTGGTATATAGACTGTATATATCGCACCAAGGACCAGGAGAAACGCAATTTCGTCCCACTGTAGACTACACTGTATATGGCTGGACTGACAATAAAAAGCTTGATTGATTGATTGAAAAGGCAGGCAATGTGGTATAATGGTTAGGGAACTGGGCTTGTAATGTTAAGAGAAAGAGGGGGATAGAGAGAAGGAAGAATAAGGTGGGGTAACCATCGGAGAGCTGTTAGAGATGGAATGAATCAGCCAGTTGCTGGTTCTTGGATTCCCCAGGTGTCCAGATTCTGAGGGAATGGCGCCCCCTAGTGGCTGCCGGGATGAAAATACTCTTCAATTCTTAAATGCTTTTGAAAGATCTCCATGGAATATTAGGGACATTTTTTCAATTTAAATATGCTGACTAACTAGGCTAACTAACTAACTAATCAGTCGTTTTTGCATTCCTATTGTAAAGAAGGAAGCACGTGCGTTTCAAAAATATGATTTAGTTATTTATTGATTTGTGATATCCTTTTCATTGGAGTAGAGGGGAAAGATTATATTTAACAGAAACACACACACACACACACACTTTGTGATATATTGGCCTATAATATATTATAAAAAATGGTGACTTTCTTTTATTTATATCTATATATATTTTGAAACGTATTTTCTTCCTTCTTTACACAGAAACGCTTGGGCTATTCAAGTCCAGGCTAGATGTAGTACTAGATACTCTTTAGATTAGGACATGATGAGCCGAGATGGGCCGAACCGCCCGTTCTCATCATTATGTATTCTTATGTCCTTATGTTCTTAATGCAATCTCAATCGGTTATAAACATAACATAACATAAGGGGAAGACGCGAACAGGCCATTCAGCCCAACACTGCTCGTCCATTCCTACCACTAATCTGCTCACAATGCTTACGATGCAAACGATTGATTGCCTAGTTATTGGTGAATATAGCTTATTTATAATCATCGTTCAAAAAAACAAAGCTGCAGTTTTGTACAGAAACCGAAAACCGAAGCGGCCAGATCGCGCTCGGATCTGCGCATGCTCAGTGCAGACTTCAGAATTACGAATCCAAACGTCTGTGGCTCGCGCGCGCCTCAGAAAGTTCGCACTTCGTTTTTCTATTAATTCGTCGTTTTATGACATAAAAACACATCACAAAACAATAATATCGATTATTATTACCTTCTATCTGAAGGATTACGTAATTGTGTGGTTCATTCGCATAAGGTACATTAATATAGCCATGAGAGAATTGGCTGGGGAAGTTAGGCGAATTTAGGCGGCAAATTGAGACGAGGTAAGTGACGTTGGCTCCCGATAGCCTGGCTAGGCTAGCTAAAACTAAAATAAACGGCGCTAGCCACGTTAGTGTATTTTCTACAGTAATTCACGCCAAATTTGGTTAGCTAAAAACGAAATGCATTATCACAGTGAGTGACCAGAGTGCTAATTTTATTAATAAGTTTATTTGTAATAATAATAATGTACATTCCGAGATGTCGTCTCTTTGTTGGGACGTGAAACGTAGCTGTGCTTGACGCTGGCTACTTTTCCCGAAACTAGCTGTAGGAGAAGTTAAGTATAAATAAATATATAAGTTAAGTTATAATTTAATAATGTTGGACCTCCTTTACCAAACCGTTGGAGCCCGGTCTGCTACGCATAACGTTCCCTGCTCCGGACAGTCAATGTCCATCATAACAACAAGGACCGCAATGGCTGTGTCATCCTTGACATGTCTTTTTAAAATATACATGTACACTGGGATGTGTCCATGTATTGTATTCTTTTAAGAGTTACATGTCAAATAAACTAATTTAAACTAAATAATTATCTCAAACACAAGACACATGAGCATTATTGATCTATGCTTTACTGTATAGATGCAACAAGGCTCTTTATACGCAAACGGGCGATTCTAGGATCAGCCCCCAATGAGAATGTGAGATGCACACATGCTCAAAGCACAAGCCTACATTTTTTATTCATTTACTGTTAATTCCCCAAAACAAAAACACCACAATGGTGGTCGCTCTCAAATTTTGAATACCACTCTATCTGGTATTTTAAAAAAATAGGCTAGATAGCCGTTCAGCCCATTTAGGCTCATCATGTCCTAATCTAAAGAGTATCTAGTACTGCATCTAGCCTGGACTTGAATAGCCCAAGCGTTTCTGCCTCTACTACCCGACCTGACAAGCTGTTCCAGGCATTGATAACTCTCTGTGTAAAGAAAAACCTCCTAATATCCGTGCAGAATTTGCCTTTAACTAATTTCCACCTGTGGCCTCTTGTTCTGCTGACCCCTTATCTTGACAAATTGTCCCTTATAGATCTTTTTGTTGCATGTCCTCAAGGCGAATGTGATTTCTCTGAAGCACCATGTCCACTGTCACCCTCTCCTGTGCAGGGAGAAGACAGCCACCCACTCTTCCTGCTGGTCTCTGCTGGAATTACAACAAAGGTAGTTCACTTCAATACCACATTCCTGAAAAGGTAATGTAACAGTCAGCATTGCCATCAATATTGTACTTCCTGTAATGACAGTATCACTTTTTTCAATCTTTTTTTACAAGAATTTGTTTACATTTTACATTTACATTTTAGGCATTTAGCAGACGCTCTTATCCAGAGCGACTTACACAGTTTACATTTCTTTACATACAATCCATTTATACAGCTGGATATTTTACTGAAGCAATTCAGGTTAAGTACCTTGTTCAAGAGTACAACAGCAGTGCCCCACCTGGGAATTGAACCCGCAACCTCTGAGTTACAAGCCCAGCTCCCTAACCATTACACTACACTGCCAGCCTATTTTATCCCATTTTCTCCCAATTTAGTAGCCAATTACACCCTCTATTTTTCTTGTCAATCCCCCCCTTGTATTGTGAGTTTGCTGCCGTAGCCCTGAGACCGGCAGTGACAGAGGTGAAGTATCGTCTCCTCTGAGACGGCACTCGCTAAGCCTGTTGACCATAACTCCAGTACTCCAGAGCCACTCCTATACACAGCGGACTCAGTTTGGCTTCACAACCCCCTCCTGGGGCGGACAGCCAATTGCCGCCCCCTAATGGCACTCCCAACCAGAGCCGACTCTGGCACGGCCGGTGGAATCGAACCCCAGTCGCAGTGGCCAACACCAAACGTTGCAACCACTTGGGAGGCCCGACAGTATCACGTTATGGTAAATGATTGACCTATTTTTTTAATGAATGTGTAGGCTATAGGCTCGCCTGTGCGATGAACAAAATAATCGTTACATTTGTTTCATTATTGCGTCACTCTGATAAAGCGCGCGCTCGGATTGAATGCCGTAGCCTGCCTAACCACCATCAGCGAAATCTATCCCTAGTGGGCCAAACTGGCCAAGGTAGCCTGCTTGATCCCCGTCTCCAGTGTGCCAGCAGAGAGGGTTCTCTCTGCAGAACCGAATCAAAACAGCGCAGCGAAGTCGCCTTGGGAGGACAAGGTCGCAAGGTTTATGCGCATTGCAAGCTGTGGAGAGACACTTGGCACCTTTGATTTTAAGTGGGCAGCTGCACGCTTCACTGCTGCGAAAAAGCGTAAGAAGTCAAATCATATGAGCCAGCAATAGGTTATTTTATTGTTTGTTTTCAAATAGTTTTTATTCAATTTTATTTTATCTGAGAAAAGGTCTGGAGGCGAACGGAAATTATTTGATTTCAAGTCGGCAGCAGCACGCCGTAATTAAAATGTTATAAGCCAGATAGGCCTACATGTAGGCTAACTTTTTGTTTGTTTGCAAATAGTTTTTATTCTGTTTTATTTTATATGAGAATATGTAGGCCTAAAGCTGAAGGAAATTCTTTGTGTTTACGTGTTGCCCCAACGAACGTAGGCTAGCGTAATATTTATTTATTTATTTTTAAAATAGCGTTATGCACGTGAGTCTATTGACGGGACTTATTTTATTTGGAATATAATGTATAAGCAAAAGTAGCCTACTTTTCAATAAAAATATTATGAATCGACATGCCTTGATGATGTCATTCTTTATATAGCCTGCCTATCAATTGTTTTTAAGCTCAATAAACACAGATAATATTTGACCGGAATTTCTCCGATTTGTCCGGGACATTGAAATCTTCCAGGACACGTGGACCGGCACCAATTTTTTCTAACGGAAACTCTGCTACCGATGATCAGTGTGAAAAAACTCTTATTATCGAAGCCAAATCTTTTTACGTTTGGCTGTTTGATTTATTGATCTGCATGTCTAGTAACAGTCATTTTGAACATGGTACTGATATGAGATGGCTGTATTCTGAGAACGGAATGTGATTTAGAGTTTGCACTTGTTTTTAAGCACTGCATTTTGTGTGCTACGGTAAGATTTTGCAAGTCAGTCTGGGTCTTGTTAAGTAAGAGTTTTGCTCATTGCTCATTGGTGGAAAATGAGTCAGTGACAGGGTGAAGTATCGTCTCTGTGGCTCAGTTGGTAGAGCACAGCGTTGGCAACGCTTAGGTTGTGGGTTCAATCCCCACTGGGGCCACATACACTGAAAATGTATGCATTCACTACTGTAAGTCGCTTTGGATAAAAGCGTCTGCTAAAATGGCGTATATATATATATTCTTTTTAAGTGTAAACCCACCTACAATAAATGGTCAGACTGCTAAATCTGAACCGAAGGTTTTTTTAGGTTTTACTCTCTCTCTCCGAGATAGCAGATGTTCCGTCCAGTGGCCAGCTGTGGAGAGTTTCAGACACAAGAGGTGGAGCTGGTGGAGGAGTGTGACCACTTCCTGTCTTTTGCAAAGTGAGGTCATTGAAGATCCATGTGACCTCAACGTTAAGAGGAGCTTTTATTTTAAAGCATGAACACCAAAGGGAATCCTCATAAAATAGAGAGTGTGTGTGTGTGTGTAACATAACATAACATAACATAACATAACATAACATAAGGGGAAGACGAGAACAGGCCATTCAGCCCAACACTGCTCGTCCATTCCTACCACTAATCTGCTCACAATGCTTAGTTTACCCAAAGGCTAGAGTGTCTAACACTGGATCGAGCCTAGCCTTGAATACCCCTAGTGTGTGTGTGTGTGTGTGTGTGTGTGTTCTCAGGAGATCCAGGACAGTACAGCGCAGATGTCTGGTCGAGACCCCCCCTCTCTGCCCCCCCTCCACCCTGCAGCCCAGTCCCTCTGTCCAGTACAACCAGGAATTCTGGGATAGAATCCTCCAGTGGCCAAGGTGTCTGACACACTTTCTCCATCCCTCTCTCCCTCTCTCTTGCCCCCTCTCTTTCTCAGTTCAATTAAATTCAGTTCAACACGACATGCTTTATCACTGGCCCCAAATGCAACGTGTAAATATTGTAACATACAAGTAATATTGTAGAAAGACAATGACATATTTTAACACATTTAACACGTTCCTGTGGTTACCATTATTATCGTCGTTATCTGTGATTACCCTGCTGTCCATCAGTAAAGGGTTTGTGTTGTGGTTCTCTCTCCTCAGCTCTCTCCAGACAGAGTACAGCGGTGGCCCTGTAGATCTGGTGAGCTCACTGCCTCACTCTAACCCTCACTCTAACCCCCCTCACTCTAACCCTCACTGTAACCCCCCCACTCTAACCCCCACTCTAACCCCCACTCTAACCCTCACTGTAACCCTCACTGTAACCCCCACTCTAACCCTCACTCTAACCCTCACTCTAACCCCCCACTCTAACCCCCACTCTAACCCCCACTCTAACCCCCACTCTAACCTCACTCTAACCCTCACTCTAACCCCCACTCTAACCCTCACTCTAACCCCCACTCTAACCCCACTCTAACCCTCACTGTAACCCTCACTGTAACCCCCACTCTAACCCTCACTCTAACCCTCTAACCCCCCACTCTAACCCCACACTAACCCCCACTCTAACCCTCACTCTAACCCTCTAACCCCCACTCTAACCCCCACACTAACCCCTCACTCTAACCCCCACTCTAACCCCCCACTCTAACCCCACTCTAACCCCCACTCTAACCCCACTCTAACCCCACTCTCTAACCCCCACTCTAACCCCCACTCTAACCCTCACTCTAACCCCCATTGTAACCCTCACTCTATCTGGTTTCTTCAAAGGCGCATAACAGATAAAATGTATTATTATTATTATAACCCTAACCCATAACTCATAACCCATAACCCTAACCCCTAACTAACCCTCCCCTCTGATTGGCTGACAGAGGTCAGACCCGCTCACTGATTGGCTGTGGTGTGTGCAGAGTTACGGAGCGGCCGAGCGCCGGCCCTCGCCGGCCCTGAGGAGGGTTTGGGGGGCGGGGCTGGGCCCAGGGAGCCTGCCCACCCCCAGTCAGCTGATTGGTCGGAGGAGGACGAGGGGCAGGACCGGAGGACAGAGGGGTGATGCTCTCCATCCGAGTGAGACCACAGTCCTGCATCACATCAACGACCTGAAGAGGAGACAGGGCTCCATCGACCAGTAAGAGAGTGTGTGTGTGTGTGTGTGTGTGTGTGTGTGTGGGTGTGTGTGTGTGTGTGTGTGAGCGCGTGTGAGTGTGTGAGAGTGTGTGTGTGTGTGTGTGAGTGAGTGTGTGTGTGCGAGTGTGTGTGTGTGTGGGTGTGTGTGTGTGTGTGAGAGAGAGAGTGTGTGTGAGAGAGTGTGTGTGAGTGTGTGTGTGTGAGTGTGTGTGTGTGTGGGTGTGTGTGTGTGTGTTGTGAGAGAGTGTGTGAGAGTGTGTGTGTGTGTGTGTGTGAAAGAGAGTGTGGGTGTGTGTGTGTGGTTGTGTGTGTGTGTGTGAGAGAGAGAGTGTGGGGGTGTGTGAGAGAGTGTGTGAGAGTGAGTGAGTGAGTGAGAGATCATAGGTGGATCATAGGTAAGGGTAGGTTTGAGGTTCTGCGGGACACATTTATAGAATTAGGATCAGAGTTACGGAGCAGAACCTCCACGGTGGTCTTCTCTGGAATTATGCCATTACCATGGCTACAAACCTGGTGCAGGAAAGAGGGGTACAGGTTTATGGGGCACTGGGACTCCTTTTGGAACAGGGGTGACCTGTACAAGTGGGATGGGCTACACCTGAACCGGAGGGGTACAGCTGCATTGGGCCAGCGTATGCTTAGGGTGGCATAGGAATATTTAAACTAGGGACTGGGGGGGCAGGGAGGGAAATTAGTAGTAGTATTATGGATCGGGAGGTACAGACTGCCCAGATGGAAGATACCAAGGCGGAGAATAATAATAACTCAGGATATAATTAATAAAGATCTTTTAGACCATAATGTGAATAGAGGTGGTTCGGCACAGTTATGTGTGGAGGGGAAGGACAACGTAAGTGTGAGTAATGCTCTGAAGTTCATGTGTTTAAATGCTAGAAGCATAAAAAATAAATTTTTGTAACTGGAGGCTGTCATTTTTATTTTTTTAATTTTTATTTAACCTTTATTTAACCAGAAAAGCCACATTGAGATTAAAAATCTCTAAGTCATGTTGAATGGGGGTTATGACATCGTTGGGATTACTGAGACATGGCTTGGCGCAGCAGATGGGGATGAGTATAATGTGGAGGGGTACAAATTGTTTAGGAAGGATAGAACTAATAAAAGAGGAGGGGGGGTGGCCCTTTATGTGAAAGGCAATCTTAATGTGCAGGAAATTCCAGGTATAAACTCATTCGTTCCTTGTGAGGACATCTGGAAGTTTTGTGTAATGAGATAACTGACCAACCATAAATTACATCTAGCTGTGTTCGTATCACTAACGTTATTATTACCTACTGTTACAACATCATGTAACGTTAACGTTAAGTCTAATGATAGCCTTTTTTTCCCAATGGTCACCGGAGATATACCGTTCTTCCACATTAAAATATTATTAACAAGAAATTAAACAGATTAAAACAAATTAAAATACTCATAAAAATACGAAAAACTATAATAAGTGTATTAGAAATATATGAGTGTGTTTTAAGTATGTTTCAGAAAAACCCCTGAATTATGTCATACAGTCAAGCCGGAAAGTCTGCACACCCCTTTCACCCTCTCCACGTTTCATTGCTTTACAGACTTATTCTACAATAGATTAAGTTCATTTTTTGTCTCAAAATTCTACACAAAATAGCCCATAATGACAAAGTGAAAACAGGTTTTTAGACATTTGTGCTAATTTATTAAAAATCAAAATGTAAAATATCATATGTGCACAAGTGTGCACACCCTTTGATATGACACCCAAAAGTGAGCTGAGGTGCATTTTGTTTCCACTGATACTGCTTGAGATGCTTCTACAACTTGATTCTAGTCCACCTGTGGTAAATTCAGTTCAATTGGACATGATTTGGAAAGGCACACACCTGTCTATATAAGGTCCCACAGTTGACAGTGCATGTCAGAGTAAAAACCAAGCCATGAAGTCCTAGGAACTCTCCATAGACCTCCAAGATAGAATTGTGTTGGAAAAAATGCATAGATATGGTTCTTCGTCTTTAGGACTGAATTACCCCTCTATTAATTGGGACGTAGTGTGTCAGGTCAGGGTAAATGTGAAGAGGACTTTTTAGATGTGGTCAATGACTGCTTTTTGGTACAGTCTGTTACTCAATGAGAGGGAGATCAATACTGGATCTGCTTTTGTGTAACAATCCTGACAGAATTTGCAGCTCAGAGGTAGTAGTAGAACCACAAGGGATAAGTGATCATAGTGCAGTTACATTTGATATTTTTGGCATGTTAAGACAGCCTCCTCCAACTCTAGAACTTCAGATGAGCTGATTTTAATTAAATGAGAGAATTTAAGTAATATAGATTGAGTAAAAGTTCTAGATGAAGAACTGTGAATGAAAAATTGACTAAATTTAAAAGGGTTATTGTAGATGTACAGTGTAAATTCATCCCAAAAGTAATTAAATATAGGATGAAAAAACTGTCTGCAATGGATGACTAAATCTTTACGGGAATTTTTTAAGCAAGAGAAGCTACGTACATAAGTATATAAAAAGTTGTGTGTGTTGCAGGTTGAAGACGGAGCGGTGTTGGGGTATCATGGCGGGGGGCGGGGCAGAGGAGAGGGGCGTTGCCGGAGCGGAGGACCTGTCGCAGGATTGGGTTGTACCTGAAGTCGGCCCCGCCCCCTTCACTACAAACCTGCCCCATTACAGCCAGCAGGTAGACACAGGTGTGCCCGTCCACTATTATACACACACACACACACACACACACACACACACACACACACACACACACACTCACTTACACACTCACTCACTCACCCACTCACTGACACACTCTCACACAGTCACTCACTCACTCACCCACTCACACACTCACACACTCACACACTCTCACACACACATACACACACACACACTCACACACACACACACACACACACACACACACACACACACACACACTCTCTCTCTCACTCACTCTCACTCACACAGGAGCATGGTTTTGTATTGCCTGTGTGTTGTTAGATCATGTGTGGGTTTCTCTGCATGCACACACACACACACACACACACACACACACACACACACACACACTCTCTCTCTCTCACACAGTCCCACACACACAGGAGCATGGTTTTGTATTGCCTGTGCTGTTAGATCATGTGTGGGTTTACAGACGGTGTTTGGATCTGAGCGTGAGCGGAGTCGCGCCCCCGGGGAGGATCCCATGATGTCGTTCGTCACGGCGACCGCTGACAGAGAGGCCGAGCGTGAGCCGTGCGTTTCTCACGAGGAGTTCTGGGGGTTCGGCTTCCCCGCCGAGGAGTAGAGACCGCCCCCGCGTTAAAGCCCCGGGTTCGAGCTTTACGCACGCGAGAGAGCAGCCCCTTCAGCCTCAACGTTGGATATGTCCCTCTGTGTGCCTGAAGGGAACTCACACCCCATTCCCTCCATCCCGACGGCTTTTAAGACCGCTGTTTACTGCGTCCTGTAATGAATGAATGAATTAATGAAAATTTTATTTTGAACATGTTATATATAAAATATATATATATAAAACAAAATTGCAACAACAAAACAAATAAACAATAATACTAAGACATGTCCAAAAAGGAGTAGGAAGAAGTAAAAACGTATCTAATCCTACCCCTTCTCCACATTCAGCATCGCTTACAGCGTGATTGTTATCTGTTATTTATTCGCTGTTATATAGCCTGTAGAAACACTAGCACTGTTGTTATTTATTGAGTCAAAGCTCTTTTCTTGAGCCCGTCCTACACAGCAGAATGAAAATGTCATGAGACCTTCAGGACTCTAGGGGGTGCTGCTGGTTCATGTTCATCTGTTAGTATTCTGTTTGTGTGTGTGTGTGTGTTTGTTTGGGGGGGTTTTTCTCCTTGTTCTGCTGAAATGTAAAATGATTAGGAAATAAATTGTAGTATGTTTTCCCATCCCGTGTGTGTGCCCTGGATCACGCACTTTCTTACGTCTTGACTCCAGAGGAAATTATTATTATTATTATTTTTTTTTTTTAACCTTTATTTAACCAGAAAAGCCACATTGAGATTAAAAATCTATTTTTCAAGTGTGTCCTGGCCAAGACAGGCAGCAAGAAAACAATTAGTTACAGACATACAAAACATATAACATATAACAGAATCAAAGTTTAAAAATAGAAAGAGAAAAAGAAAAAAAAAAAGGATATATATTTTTAAAATAACATAAGATATTTACAAGATTTATATGACTTCAAATCACCTCAATCAGAGAAGTGGCAAATGTCAGAGTTATATGAAGGAAAAGCGCTGAGCCACACAGAACCACAGAAAGAGAGAGAGAGAGAGAGAGACAGAGGGAGAGAGAGAGAGAGAGAGAGAGACAGAGAGAGAGAGAGAGAGAGAGAGAGAGACAGAGAGAGAGAGAGAGAGAGCTTAACTACAAACAAAAGTAAATAAAGATCTTCGACCTTCCCCCTCACAAGTTCCGGACTAAAACGTTCAACCAAAATAACAAACCGAATAAAAGAATGGCCGTTTGGGCAGATACGATTGACAGCTAGGCGTATCAGACTAACCAGTGTGTCTTATTTGGTCGCCTCTCTCTGAGTTTTCCACTCCCTTGTTGCAGCCCCCTGCTAAGAGAGCAGAGCCGTTTTTAAGCACACAGGTACAATTAGATAACGCTGCACAGTTGTGTGCTCTAGCTGCCCTGCCAGTAAATCACCCCAATTCCCCCCCTCCTAGGCCAACACCTTCCACAATATACTGTCTCACATACTGGACTATATATACATATGTTATATACTGTCTCACATACTGGACTATATATATATAGTCTCAAATGCTGGAACTGCTTCTTTCTTTTTTAAATAGGGTGTTTTATAGTAACACCAGACTGGTGTATAACAGGAATGAATATACTTAAGCTTAAAGAACTAAGTGATTCATTATTTAAAGGAAAATAATGCACTATGACTTGTTTTAAGTATATATATATATACATATACAGTGGGGAAAATAAGTATTTCACCCCCTGCTGATTTTGTGAGTTTGCCCCCTTACAAAGAAAGGAACGGAACGGTCAGTCTATACATTTCATGGTAGGTTCATCTTAACAGTGAGAGACAGAATATTTAAAAAAAAATCCCAGAAAATCACATTATATGAATTTTAAACATTTATTTGTGTTTTATTGAGGAAAATAAGTATTTCACCCCCTAGCAAAACAGCAGGAATTCTGGCTCCCACAGACCGGTTATGTGACCAGGAGGCACACAGATTAGTCCTCTTACTTAATTAGTACTCCTAATTAAGTACTCGTTACCTGTATAAAAGACAACTGTCCACAGAATCAATCAATGAATCAGATTCCAACCTCTCCACAATGGGCAAGACCAAAGAATTGTCTAAGGACATCAGGGACAAAATTGTAGACCTGCACAAGACTGGAATGGGCTACAAGACCATTGGCAAGCAGCTTGGTGAGAAGGAGTCAACTGTTGGTGCGATAATTAGAAAATGGAAGAAACACCAATTTACCATCAATCTCCCTCAGTCTGCTCCACGCAAGATCTCACCTCGTGGAGTGAACCTGATCATGAGAAAGGTGAGGGAACAACCCAGAACTACACGGCTGGAGCTTGTTGATGATCTCAAGGCAGCTGGGACCACAGTCACCAAGATGACCATTGGTAACACACTACGCGGTAATGGATTGAAATCCTGTAGTGCCCGCAAGGTCCCCCTGCTCAAGAAGACACATGTACAGGCCCGTCTGAAGTTTGCCAGTGAGCACCTGGATGATTCAGAGGAGGCTTGGGAGAAAGTGCTGTGGTCAGATGAGACTAAAATCATTTGTTGCCAGGGTCAAAGAAATCTGCCTGGAGGCCTTCACAATCAGTTCTGCAGGCCCTGTAGCATAAAATAAGTGTTGATCAAACTGTTGCTTCAACCAATCAGATTTTGAGTTGGGGACACGAAGGCCTTCTAGAAGGCCTAGGTAACGTCAGCGTATTCACACCCTTTGATTGGATAGTCAGAGAGTGTCTGACTATGATGTAATGTGATTGGTTAAATGCTTTAATATGAACATACACGTCTGGAAGCAGCGAATAAATTAGTGAATAAACAGGATGTTTTTTTGTATTACATCTCGAGTGCTGTATGCAAAATGTAAACACCGCAAACAATCGACAATGAAAACCAATCACAGCAGCCGTAACAATTGGATAACAATAACACGCCATGATAGTCCATGCACAGCAAGCCAGGTAACAAATTCAGGAGTTTAAATCAAAACACAAGTTATTACTCACCCACTACAATCTTCCTTCTATTCTTTTTTTTGCGAATTCCTCGATTACATCATCAAAGTCCATGGAATTAGTGAGGTTATTTTCAATGGCCAGCAATGCAAATGCATTGAGCTTGTGGTTCTTGACACGCTTCAGAACACAAAAGGATCGTTCTCCCGATATTGGAAGAGTCAAGTAGGCTACATGCGAAGGCATGTTTCGGTGTTGGGTAATGTGTTCTGCAGGCCCAGCTTTCTCCTCCGCTTTCACATTGTTGCAGCTGACATGGCTTGCTCCGAATTAGTAAACATTAAAACAAAGTTGCAAAACCCGTCCCCCTCCATGTCCTGTGGGTATTGTCTCCTTAGATTTTCTGCAGCTGAGCGAATTTCACTTCTGCTTAATGAATGAATCTGAAAGAGGAATCCGAATCTCCCTCCTAACTGCTTGTACGCTTCATTGGGTCGCTGATTAAGTTTCATGAGTTTAGCCTTTGTCAAAATATTGAACCGTATATTAGGCTAACTTACTTTCCCCCTCATGACGAAGAGGTTAAACGTTATGGACATGTATTTGTATTTATTTGTATATAAGTAAGCAGATTAGGTTTTTTTTTAAAAACATTAAATTATTAACAGATTTAAAAAAAAAGGTTTAAGTGTGTTTCTGGGCCCCGCCACCACGAGACCACACAGGCAAATGCCTATAATTCAGTAACACGGCCCTGCATATAACGGCTAATATAAAAGTGTTTAGTTTAGTTTATTCGACATAGCCTATCAATTTAAAATACATGTCAGTGCAAGTCATGCATCAAAACAATGTCCAGGATAGCACAAAAAGTCATGGACTTATTTCCGTTGTGGTCCTTGGTCTTAACATATTCATACGTAAGACACTTAAAACAGGTAAAAACAGGTAAAGACACATAACACATAAATACATAAATACATAAATACATAAATACCTAAACCTACATAATACATCATTTACACATCCTAACAATCCCTCCCTTCCCTACCTGTCTATTCTTGGACTTTGGCTAGTAGCCATTTCCTAACATTTACCTTAAAACTGTGTGGGTTCGTGCTCTGTTTGATGGTCAAAGGCATACAAAAAGCAGTGTATGTGTTATAGTCTAATAGTGAAACGGCTGCGTTTTTAAACAGGTTTTGTTTTAGGATTACGCCTAAGTGCCGTATACGGATCCTATAAAGCCGTCGTTAGAAGATTGGGTCAACGTCTCTGGGAGGGACGCCTGCTAAACGGGAAGTTGTACAGTAGACTGTGACTCTAAAATAGACTCATTCTTTTATTTCTTTCATTTGTCCATTTCCTTCTCTTTTCTCTTTAGTTTGGGGTTTTTCCTTCCTTCTGTGTTTCGCCCACAGTCTCTGTGGCTGACATTCGTTCATTTGGCAGTCAGGGAACATCTGAGTCATTGGACAAAGCCGTTAAATCCACACACCCCCACACACACCCACCCACACATCCCGTCAAACATTCCCCAAAACGTTAAGCTCTGCTCCTCTATTGACCGACCGACTCCTCCTCCCCGTGAAGTGGCGAAAGTGAAAGTTACCGGATTGGCACAAAAACAACAACAACGGGCGTTTATTCAACACCACTCCCGCACGCGCACATCGCTATTCGGTGCGCGCGCGTGTTTTCTGTTGCGGTGATCCCCTCCCCTCCCTCCCTCCCTCCATCCTCCTCATCCCCCATCCGATGGCCGACCGTAGGACACTGCGCGTGACGTCGGTTCAGGTGTGCGGCGGTGGGCGCGTGGGCCCGTCTCTCCTCTGCGCCGCGGCCTGCACCTGCCTCGTGCTGCTGCTGCTGCTCGTGCAGGCGGCCCAGATCCACAGACTGCGCGAGGAGCTGCGGGACCTGGTGGCGCGCGTCGATGTCTCGTGCTGCTGCGGCGGGGTAGGTGAGTTTTTTAAATTTTATATACTCGGTTCTCAGTCTTACTGAGTTCCGCAAGGGTGAACTGATGATAGGATACTGACACAAAGATCGCAACACATTATTATCATCGCAAATTATTATTACGTTTTCATATTTCATCCCCCTTTTTTCGTAAGGGATTGGCATCCATTAGGGGAGACACGGGGCAGTTGCAACACGGGGCAGTTGCAACACGGGGCAGTTGCAACAAGTCTTATTCGGTCAGAAACATGCTAGAGTGATGACACTCATAGCACATGCTCAGCTGGACCCTCCCCCCACATGGAAGAAAGGAGCCACATTCGGCCACATTTATTGACAAAACTTGTCTTGGATGTATGAAAGTAATTTTTTTATGAGCTGTATTTTTGTCATACTGTCCTGGTCTTTTGCATTAATTGATCCAAACGTACTTAGTTTGAATCATTGTTTTGTTGACTTCTAAGTGACATGATTAGCATGTGTCATGGTTGTTGTGTTTAGCTAGCACATGAGGTTTTGTCAAGGCTGTTGGGTTTGGGGACAGTTTCAACATACAATCACCGTCCGTGCCACCTCCCTCCGTGCCACCTTCCCTCCGTGCCGTCTCCCACAGGGGCACCTCCCTCCTTGATATCTCCCTCAGGACCATCAACCTCTGTGATGGGTAGTGAAGAGTTCTCGCTCGAAACTATGCGGCCACACCCTAAAGCAGGAGCCAGAAAAGAGTCTGCAAGGGCCTCCCGCGTGGTCTAGTGGTTTCAACATCCGACACTGGCCACGGCAACCGGGTTTGATTCCCTGGCCGCGCCAGTCGGCTCTGGCTGGGAGTGCCACCTGGGGCAGCAATTGGCTGTCTTTCCCCAGGGAGGGGGAAGGGAAGCCGACAAGACGTTCCCTGCGCACAGGAGTGGCTCTGGGGTACCGGAGTTAGGGTCGACGGCATGGCGAGTGTCGTCTCAGAGGAGACGATACTTCGCCTTTGTCACTGCCGGTCTCAGGGCTACGGCAGCAAACTATGAGGGAGGGATTGACCTAAAAATAGCGGTGTGATTGGGAGAAAATCAGAAAACACATTTTTTTAGAAGAAGAAGAAAAAAGAAAAGAGTTTGCAAAAGGGAGGAAACAATGCTCCACTGCCATCCTCACAGACACTCCTGTGAAGGAGGCGTTAGAAACGGAGAAAAACAAAACACTGGGACAGAAGGCGAAGGGAAAAGTCACTGCCGGAAACAAAAACGAAAGCTGGAACGAGAACTGGAAAGAAAAACACAAAGCAGTTGAAAAAAGAAGAAGAATCTGAATCTGAAGACGAAGAGGAAGTGTGCATCATCTGTAATACAAGCCACAACTGTGAGTCAGATTCAGAATGAATTAGCCTATTTCCAAATGAAACTTTTAATGAAGTTTTTAACAAGGGTCAAATAATTTTACATTCACTGAAGTAGGACGAAAATCAGTTTTTTTTTCTTTCTAATTAAAATAATTTGAACAGTTCGCTGCTGATTTCAGAAGAGGTTTGCTGGTCAGCTTTGCCGTTTTAATTTGCAGCTTTGTACTGAAATAAATATTCAATAAAAGTTTGAACTTGTTTGTTACATTGCAAATGGGTCCACCCTTCCTGCCTAACACTGAAATATGGTAAGAGATTGAATAGCCTACCAGGCAACATTTGCACATTGATGTAAGGGAGGCCTATGTTCTACACATAAACAAACAAAGCTCAATAACTGTTATTTTCATAGAAATACTATAATATTATTGTAAAACAATACATATTTTCAGAAAACTATGCTCATTGAGACAAAAAGCTAAAGTTCATTAGTACAATTTAATGTATTTTTAACATGCTGCAACTGTCCCTGGATTATGTTGCAACTGTCCCCAGGCTTGGGGTCAGTTGCAACACCTGACTTCTTCCATTCAAATGAATATTGTGAACTATATGTCATATGTGATCATCTTTAAATGGTATGGGTAATTAGTAGACAGATGTAAGTTTAATATATAACATTTTGGTTGGTCTAGTCCAAATAGTCTCTGAGCAATTGAGAGAAATGCAAACAGTGTTGCAACTGTCCCCAGTCTCTCCTGCATATTGTTGTGATATTGGCCAGTATTAATGGTTAATTGGTGGGGAAGTGCAGTGTTTTAACAGACTGTAACGGACAACAGCTGCTGTTGTGACATTTTTTACCGATACCCTGCACGGAAAATGCTCACGCTTATTACACGCTATCTATGTGTGATTATCCGTTCGTGGAATTTCCACATTCCAGTCCGTCTCTCCTCAAGAAAAAACGTGAATAATCTGAGGTTATGAAACCAGGAGCGGTTATATAATCCAAACACTGTATTTATTAGAAGAATATAACAGTACTACAGTAGGCTCCGTTTTTATTCATACCCTTAATAAGAAGAACGAAATAGATTAGTATAAAATAAACTATATAAGTAATGAGGTATATTTCATGTTCCAAAAATTCCAAAAATTATATTCTTTAATAATAATGCATTGGCACGAACCACAATCGAACGGAAACAGGAAACCATTGTAGGCCACTGTATAGTTCCATAACCTTCCAATGACCTTCAAATAAGTTGTATATTTATGAAGATTTGTTTTTGTTGGATTACATTTAAAAGAATAGTTAAGGGGTATGAATAATTGTGAACCAGATGTTTTCCGGGGAAAAAATATTTTTAATAAAACAAAATATGTTTTTTTTCGAATTTTCTGATTTTTTTAGGATAAAATATACCTCATTACTTATATACTTTATTTTGTACGATCTATTTTGTTCGTCTTTATCAAGGGTGTAAATAAAAACGGACATTACGAGCCTGTGTATATTATTACTGCCTGTAAAATATTCGTAGGGAAGTGCGGGTCAGTGGGTAAAGGAACGTGCAGAACGAACGATGCAGAAACGATGCCTGATTTTGAGGTGCACGCGCCCCCTCCCTGCTTCAGGTGTACGGGCTCCGCGCGGTCGACCGGAGGCGCGTGACCAGGACGGGGGCCGCCCGCGGAGAGAGGCGCGGAAACCAGCGGGAGCGCGCAGGCGACAGCGGCAGGTCGCGGGAGGTGAGCTCTCCGCCCACGCGCGCGTTCTGTGGCGGGTAAGGGTCGCCAACTGTCTAACGTCCAAACACGGGACAGAAGGCGGGGGGCACACGGGGCGAAAGTGTGTACGGATGTAAATCAACACATACTGTGCATTAGAATAGAATAGAATAGAATAGAATAGAATAGAATACAATACAAATTTGGTTTGTCACAGCAGTACTGGTACAGGAGTGAAAGAACACACAAGACATACAGGACATAATAAATACAAGATAAATATATTTAAAAACCAGAGTAAAAACCTAGCAGCTATACAGACATACAGAACATCATATTATATTGGAATACCAGATGCTAAAATACAATAATAAAAAAAAAATAGCAAAAACAACCTAGCAGCGATCATACTGGATCATACATTGTAACGCCGGCTGCTGAAGGAAAGTGTGCTTTTCCATGATCGCGCTACCAGCTTTACTACAACAAAGCTTATAGACGCAGGGCACAACCAAGAAGAGGAGAAACTCACGGGGGTCACTTCTTAGAGGTACAAACCCAGTCACGGTTACAACACTAATCCACTCAATGACACAAGGGGTGATGGGGAACTGGCACACAAGGAACCATGGGAGACCGAACACACAACAATAACAATGGCAGCCCCCAAGTGCACTTAGCATACGATGTGGCTAAGCTAACATTAATTACTACTGAACTTATTTACACCGTTACAATATGATGGGATTCTATTTTGTTATACGGGACAAGGAACGTATGGGACAGGCCTAATTTAGCCCAAAAACGGGACGTCCCAGCTAATACGAGACAGTTTGCAACCCTAGTGGTGGGTCACACCACCCAGCTTCATACCCTTGTGTTAGCAGCATTATTACAATTAATAATAAAATATTTTTTAATTTTGAATACAAAAAATAAATGTTGGCCTCCTGCGTGGTCTAGTGGTTTCAACGTCCGACGCTGGCCACGGCGACCGGGTTCGATTCCCTGTTGCACCAGAGTCGGCTCTGGCTGGGAGTGCCACCGGGCGGCGATTGTCTGTCCGCCCCAGGGAGGGGGAAGCCGACACAGTTCGCTGCGCACAGGAGTGGTTCTGGGGTGCCGGAATTACAGTCGACAGCATGATGAGTGCTGTCTTGGAGGAGGCAGCGGTTCGCCATTGTCACTGCCAGTCACAGGGCTACGGCAGCGAACTACGAGGGAGGAGATTGAACTAAGCACAGCGGGAGTAATTGGCTAAGGAAAAATGAAAAATAAAGGTACATTTTTGTATTTTTTTTTTTACTATATTTTTTTTGACGGTTTCCACTTATTCCAGAGTGGCTCTGGTCGGGAGTGCCACCAGGGGGCAAGCAATTAGCTGTCCACCCTTGGGAGGGGGGGAAGCCGACAGGAAGTTTGCTGCGTATAGGAGTGGCTCTGGAGTATGTCATTGAGCCACGCAAACCGCAACTCTGTTCATCTTTCTCTTCGTTTCTCGTGTTTTCCCAGTCCTGCGGTGGTCTTTAGTACCAGTCTCTGTGCTTAATATTGCATTTATTAATACTGCATTTCATAATATGTATCCATGTTTAATACTGTTTACATTTTAACATTTTAAGCAGACGCTCTTATCCAGAGCGACTTACAAGATGTGCATTAATACATGGTAGGAACAATCATCTTGTAATACAGCGATAGACATCGTTGTAGGCAGCTGCATACCATACAGGTTATGTTATTATTATTATTTTTAAATTGAGTAAGTAGGGATACAAAGTATGCAGCTGCCATAAAAAGGTGATGTCTATTCACTGTATTACCCAGTGTTACACTGATCTCTGTATTACTGCACTGATCTCTTGAACAATGATTGATCCTACCATGCATTAATGCACATCTTGTGAATCGCTCTGGATAAGAGCGTCTGCTAAATGCCTAAAATGTCAAATGTAATGTAAATGCTTCAGCTAAACCGTGATCAGACACAGACTCAAAATTAGTTGTAATTGTTTTGGCATCCTGCAGGGCGGCGCACTTTCCTGCACCTGCTGCCGCTCTCCTCACACTCGAAGGGTGAGTCTGATTCCATCGTTGTCTGGGTTCTGTGGGCTCTGGAATATGCCATATTCTCTTAGTTTACAGTTGTTTCTGAATGCTTAAACACTAACAGTGATTCTTGAAGCACTGTCTCTGAAACCATTAACACTTGTAGCCAATGCATTTACCAAGTGTGCCAAACTGAATGCACGTTCTCTGCTTTACACTCAGTTTGTGATTTTATAACACACTTTTTGGTCGTCTTTCAATTCTGAAAAATAAGTTATGATACAGTATACTGTATTGACAAAATAGGAATAGCCTACAACTCTATACATGATACATATTGGTACTGTGGTTCACTTGCAGTAGGACATGCTGGATGAAGCTCATCAAGTCATCACAGATGTGAATGAATTAATGATGAAAGAAAAGAACAGGAAAGAAAAAAGTTGAGATTACTCCAACCAAAGTTGTCCTAATTTCATTTGTTAGGGAGTTTACCTGTGGCCCTTTTATCTGTGCTAAATCTCTGATCACTGATTGTGTAATTTAGGCCAGCAGTGTTTGTACCTGTGAGGACTGAGTGTGGTCAATTGATAAATTATTTCGCATTCTGTTCTGAATGGCAGTGCTGTCAATGTGAACACGAGAGTTTTTAGTGATCAAGATTGTGCTTAAGGAGGAGAATTGTGTTTAGGGTTTTGCAAAAAGATCATTGCAATTTGTGTGAAAACAAAGGAAATGTGCTTATGGTTTTTCAGAAAGAGTTCTTTATTGATACAAAGACTTTAGGTTTTGATAACTGGGTCCATGGTACCAGTTTTTGTGTGTAAACCATTTATAAAAACTGTTAAGAATACATAACCCTGTATGTATATATTATGCTTCTGTTTTCTCTGCTCTGTCTTACCACTTATTTAAAAACAAATGACTTCCCCCCATTCTTTACCCTTTTCATGGTTCTCTCTCTATCTCTCTCTCATTTCTCTTTTCTCTGTCTCTCTCCCCAATTATTTATTTCTCTCCACCTCTTGTTCTCTCTTCTCTCTCCCTCTCTCTCTCTCTCTCTCTCTCTCCCTCTCTTTCTCTCTCTCTCTCTCTATCTCTCTCTCTCTCTCCCTCTCTTTCTCTCTCTCTCCTTGTCTCTCTCCCCTGTCTCTCTCCCTCTCTCTCTCTCTCCCTCTCTCTCTCTCTCCCTCTCTCTCTCTCCACCTCTCTTTCTCTCTCTCACTGTGTCAGATGAAGAGGACGAGACATTGTTAAAATGGACACTAGGGCAGAGTCAAGGGGAGGGGCTGCAGTTGTCGGGGGAAGCAGTCACCGTGACAACGGGAGGCCTCTACTTCATCTACAGTCAGGTGGGTCCAATCAGAGGCTGATGTGGCACTTTAACGTGCATTACACTAAAGCACTAAATGTTGTGTGTGTGTGTGAGTGTGTATGTGAGTGTGTGTAAGTTTGTGAGTGTCTGAGTGTGTGTGGGTGTGTGTATTTTTTTTCAGAATCTCTTTTGCAAGGGAGACCTGACCAAAACAGCAGCAGAAATAAAACTCTGCCTTGCAGACAGGACAGGGCATACAGCCTACAACTAAACATAAACTAAACTTCATAGAGGAGAGAGAGAGCAATGAGCAACAGGAGCAGGGAGGGGGAGCGAGACAGAGAGAGAGAGAGAGAGAGAGAGAGAGGAAGGGGGTAGGGGAAGAAGCAAAATACTATAGCACAGAAAGCATCACACTAAAAAACATTGACAGATTCCAATTGACTTCATGCTCATAACACTGTTTATTGTCCAGTGACACATGGATAAAACGTTGCTTGAATATTAAAAACTCCTTGAGCTGATCACTTACTAACGTTTCCAGAGTCCTGGCAAGGACAGGCAGTTTATAAATCGGCCTGCAGTCGTTTAAAAGTGAGGGGTCCCCGCCCTTTAGCAGGGGGACATAGGCGGATTTCCAAGTTGCGGGTATTTTGTTTGCAACTAACGTGAGATTAAAAACATCCGTCAGAGGTAGGGCAATAAAATCGGCGGCCAACTTTATTAGGGCTTTATGTGCAACTGCAGCAGTAAAAGGCACAAAGGAAAACTTATCAACACAATCTGAATTGTCAATGCACCCATTAGTGTTCATTGAAACAGTCCAACATTGCAGATTGATCAGTAATAGAGATGGAGTCCTTGGTGAGGCATGGGCGCAGTTCAGCTGTACTCCCTTAGAGCTGGCAGAGAAATCTTCTTGGATCGTTCAAGTTATTCGAAATTTGTGTGAGATAATAGTCGGCTTTGGCATTTTTTATGGACGAAGTGCGTTTATTACGTAATTGTTTTAAAAAGTAGCCAGTTGGCCTCCCGCGTGGTCTAGCGGTAAGATCGTTCAACGCTTGCCACGGCGACCGGGGTTCGATTCCACCGGTCGTGGCAGTTTTGCCTCTGGTTGGGAGCGCCACTAGGGGGCGGCCATTGGCTGTCCGCCCCTGGGGGGAGGGATAAAAGCCGAAGGAAAGACTCACTGCATATATGAGTGGTCGTGCGTTGGAGACAGGCTTCGGCCTGGTTCTGTGTGGCTCAGTTGGTAGAGTGTTGGCAATGCTTAGGTTGTGGGTTCGATTCCCACTGGGACCACATGTACAGAAAAATGTATACATTCACTACTGTAAGTCACTTTGGATAAAAGCGTCTGCTAAATGGCATATATTATATATTATATTGTTAGGCGGGCACTGGCTTGAAGGAGGCAGTGCAGCGCTCGCTACTGGCCGGACTACGGCAGCGAGTTCTCATATGAGGGAGGGGATAATTGACACGAAAAAAGAGAGAGGGAATTGGATACTAAAAAGTGGGGAAGAAACAGCAAAAATAGTAAATAAAAGAAAAGGAGCCAGTCCGTGTCCTTGCCAGTTCTCCTAGCCTTGGCCCAAGCCAAGTACATCACGTTCATGGAGCAGGCTGGCCAAGTCTGGAGCGAACCATGCATTATCACCACCTTTTACTCTGTCTAAAACGAGCATGCTTACTGACTATTTTAATAAAACCATCTTAGAAAAACTTCCAGGCAGATTCGACATCATCAATAAGGGAAATTCTATCCCACTCAAAGTCGCCAGATCATGAACAAAACCTTGTTCCACAGAATGTTTCATATTTCTCTTCGAAACACAGGGTAATTGGAATGTGTCTTTTCCCACTTTCTGTGGAAAGCTTTGGTTTGGGAAGCTTAATGCTTCTAACTGCAGCGATAACTTAAACAATTTGTGCAAACACACCAAAAAAGCAGAGTGTTGATGAGGAACGTTAGTCAGGATTAAATCGATCAGAGATGACGTGGGTGGCCATTTTAGATTTGGGGGGCGGGTAGGGTCTGTTAATGCTCTGTGGTAGATTCCCTGAATCACAACAGGCTTTGGAATCATGCGACTTAATGCTCTGATTGGCAGGTCCTGTATGCAGACACTACCTATGTCATGGGTCATGTGATTAGGAAGCGTGTGAATGACAGCGAGACGAGCTTGATGAAGTGCATGAAGAGCATGCCTGACATGGGCCCGGTCGCCCTGAACACCTGTTACACTGCAGGTCAGTACCACACTATCACACACATACACACACACAGACATACACACTGTTACACTGCAGGTCAGTACCACACACTCATACACAGACATACACACACACACACAACCTGTTACACTGCAGGTCAGTACCACACACACATACACAGACATACACACACACAACCTGTTACACTGCAGGTCAGTACCACTCACGCTCACACTCACACACACACACACACACACACACACACACTGTTACACTGCAGGTCAGTACCACACACACATACACAGACATACACACACTCAACCTGTTACACTGCAGGTCAGTACCACACACACTCACGCTCACACTCACACACACACTCATACACACACACACACACACACACACACACACACACACACACACACACATGTATTTATGCCCACATAAAGAAAAGCATACAAGGACACAAATACTGAAGGTGCAGTAAAGTTGCATTCACAGAATCATGGCACAGATCTTCAAGATGCAAAAAAAAACACATCACTTATGGGTATAAGTAGCAGCGTCTCCGCCATATATGGCGGCTGCCAATGATAGCAGAGACAGCACAATATTTAGCTGGCCTTTTAGCCCCTTTTTGGGCATCCCAAGTTGTTGAAACCCTCTAACAACCAACCTGTGAGTATGTCCTAGGCTGCCAAATATGAAAACGGATAGTCTGCACATATAGCCTAGCTCTGAGATGGTATTTAGGAGTGGTTGGTATTTAATGACCTTGGTCATAAAGGCTTCCTCTAGGCTAGGGTCAAAGGTGCAGGCTATCTCTAATACAGACACTTCTCTGGCCTCTTCATTAACCATAACAACATCTGGTGTATTGGCAGACAACTGTGTAAAAATGTCTAGGTTACTATCACAGAGATGGAACATGGAAGGATTGACACGGGAATGTTTGTACATTCTCACTGAAGAAGAGAAATGGTTTAATATGTCCTTCACTATGAGGTCCACTATTCTGTCGTGACGTGCTATTTACATTCCTTTGTAAGCATAACAGCCATTCAAGATGTGTGACATTGTTTCAGTGACCTGTTCTGTGGTGTGGTGTAAGCAATGGGGAACCTGAGTAGTAGGAAACCAGATAGAGAGATTGAGTCTGGTAGGAAGGACTTGTAGTCTGGCTTTTACAGTAAATGTGACAATGTCCACACACTCACACACATACACACACACACACTCACACACACACACATACACACACATGCACAACCTCACACACACACACACACACACACACACACACACACACACACACTCACACTCACACTCACACTCACATTTGTAAGGTGCTCCACAGATAAAGTCATGATGATTTGATTGAAAGGTGTGTTAGATTGAGTCCAGGTAGAGCTCATCTCTCTCTCTCTCTCTCTCTCTCTCTCTGTGTCTGTGTCTCTGTGTCTCAGGTGCTCACTACCTGGATCCTGGATCTGTTGTGGAACTCTCGATTCCTCGTAAAGAAGCAGGAATCCACCTGCAACCCCATGCCACCTTCATGGGACTCTACAGACTCTGAACACAGACTCAACACCCCACACACACACACCACAGACTCAACAGCACACACACACACACCACACAGACTCAACAGCACACACACACACACCACAGACTCAACACCACACACACACACACACACACAGTACAGACTCAACACCACACACACACACACACACTCAACGCCACACACACACACACACAGACTCAACACCCCACACACACACACACACACACCACAGACTCAACGCCACACACACACACACACCACATAGACTCAACACATAAACCCCACCCAAGACTGAACAGTGGCACAGCATAATTACATTTTAGCCATTTATCAGACGCTCTTATCCAGAGCGACTTACACAGTTTACATTTCTTTACATGCAATCCATTTATACAAAATAATATTTTACTGAAGCAATTCAGGTTAAGTGCCTTTAGCTCAAGGGTACAACGGCAGTGCCCCCACCTGGGAATTGAACCTGCAACCTCTGAGTCACAAGCCCAGCCCGCTAACCACTGCACTACACTGCCTAATCGAACCTGCAACCTCTGAGTCACAAGCCCAACACATTAACCACTGCACTACACTGCCTAACGAACCTGCAACCTCTGCGTCACAAGCCCAGCCCGCTAACCACTGTACTACACTGCCTAATCGAACCTGCAACCTCTGCATTACAAGCCCAGCCCCCTAACCACTGTACTACACTGCCTAATCGAACCTGCAACCTCTGCATTACAAGCCCAGCCCCCTAACCACTGCACTACACTGCCTAATCGAACCTTCAACCTCTGCGTCACAAGCCCAGCCCCCTAACCACTGTACTACACTGCTGCCCATCACAGAAGATCCCTCCTCACACAGTGCTGTTACACACTGTACGCCAGGGGTGCCCAAGTTCGGTCCTGGAGATCTACTGGCCGTGCAGGCTTTTGTCCCAGCCCTTCACTAACACACCTGATTCGAACATTCATTGCCTTGACGAGTAGTGGAATCAGTTGATTACTGGAATCAGGTGTGTGAAGTGGGAACCAGGTGTGTTAGTGCACCCCTGCTGTACGCTAACTGAACAGGAGCGCTGCTGCTGAACAACATGTTCTGCTCAGCGCATGCTTTGACCCAGCGAACTCTCACCTCTGACCCCTGACCTTTGAACTCTCAGCGGTGTGCAGCCCTGCCTCCTCCTGCTGCAGGCTTTGTCCAGTGACCTGGGTCACGTTTGTGTGCGTAACGATTCAATAAAGGTGGGCCACTCAACTTGTACTTATTCATATTTAGCCCTCAAACAAATTAACCGATTTAAAATGTCATTTCTATGCTCTTCAAAATGGTTCATTGAACAACAACCTTAATGGAATGAAAAGAATGCTAATGAGTGTTTATTAATGTTTTTAGGGACAGAGATGAAAATGATGCATTAGTTTCGTAGCCTCTGCCGAACGCTGCACGGGAATGAGGGATATGGGGCCTTTCACACCACCCTGCTCTTACACTGACAGGAAGTTAGAAACAGGAAGTCAGGACACACAAACACAGGCAGCCCTGTGACATCACTGTGAGTGACATCACTCCGGGTGGACTGTATCGGGTGGATCAGTACTGTACACATTCAATATGTAAGAAGTGCATTTCCATTATATACATAATAATAATAATAAATAATAATAATAATGAATTGTATTTATATAGCACACTTTAAAATACAGAGAAATCTCATTCTACAACAGATACCATTTAAAAACAACAATAATAATACAAATAATAAATCTAATTTTATTTACATAGCATAAAATAAAAAATACAGAGAAATCTCAAGGTGTTCATTGTGTGGTTTTGATACCATTTAAAAATTAATGGTTTGGAATAATAAATACAAAAATACAAGTCTTAAGTTGTATATTATATGGAAGTCCTGATGTGATATGGATAATATATATATATTCATATTAATTCATGTAATAAATGATAAACTGAAAACCCACCTTTTCAGACTCCACTACCACTGGAATCTGTACATCTAACTAATTGTCATCACCACTGCCTACATGTTTAATACTGCTTTTCGAAATATGTATCCTTGTGTAGTGGATGGGCTCTGGTATGTGAGCGCCCGCTGCAGAGAGTGACGGATAAGAGTGTGATTATTAGTTAGGGGCTTGGAGTTGGGGACTTGAGTCTTTAGCTCAAAGATTCAGGCTAAATCGCTCTTACTTGTAAAAATAAAAAATCAACAAATTGGTGTAAAGATCGGTGTTGGTGTTGGTGCCAGAAGCAGAGGACCATGGCTTCCCCGCTCGGAGCTGAAACGTCCCGCAGATTGAGAAGGTCGGCTGTGGGGTCGGCTCCGCCGTAAACATCGCCTCCTCTCAAGGTCCCGGCTGCTGCCTGGCGCCTCCTCATTTCTCTCCCTCGCCCTTCTACCTGTCACAGGTGATCACCGCCATGGCAACCCTTTCCCCTGTGCAAGACACTAGACCTGGTGTACTGGCAGTAGTGTGTGTGTGTGTGTCAGTAGAGTGTGTGTGTGTGTGTGTGTAGTTTCAGTAGTGTGTGTGTGTGTGTGTGTGTGTGTGTCAGTGGTGTGTGTGTGTGTAGTTTCAGTAGAGTGTGTAGTGTGTCTGTGTACTGGCAGTAGTGTGTGTGTGTACTGGCAGTAGTGTGTGTGTGTGTGTCAGTAGTGTGTGTAGTGTGTGTGTGTGTAGTTGAGTGTGTGTCAGTAGTGTATGTGTGTGTGTTTAGTGTCAGTAGTGTGTGCATGTGTGTGTGTGTGTGTGTAGTTAGTTGAGTGTGTGGGGCCCAATGCAACGTGTTAAACACTTTATTCAAAGTATTTTTCAAAAAACGGTGCCTATGTACAGGTATGCCTCCCTGCAGTGCTGTATATATATTTTATACAGAGGCTCGAAGGGTTAGGGTTGAATACTAGGGGTCAGAGTTAGCTTTGAGCGCTAGGGGTCAGAGTTAGCTTGAGCACTAGGGATCAGAGTTAGCTTTGAGCGCTAGGGGTCAGAGTTAGCATTGAGTGCTAGGAATCAGAGCTAGCATTGAGCGCTAGGGGTCAGAGTTAGCATTGAG
>JAINUG010000576.1:50000-52500 GCA_029706075.1 Aldrovandia affinis | reverse complement strand
TGTATTGGGCCAGCGTGGCAGCGCGTGCGTGAAGGTTCCCATCGTGGCAGCCCGCCATGGTCCGCGCGCGCACCTGCACCTCGTACTGTGTGGCCCGACGCAGGTCACTCAGAACCACCTCGTTATGGACACTCTCCTTATAGCGGCACGACTCCTCCACCAGCTGCCCCTGGGGGAGAGAGGGGAGGGGGAGGGGGAGGAGGGGGAGGAGGGGGGGGGAGGAGGGGGAGAGAGGGGGAGAGGGGATGAGAGGGGGAGGAGGGGGGGGAGGAGGGGGAGGGGAGGAGGGGGAGAGAGGGGGAGAGAGAGGGGAGGAGGTGGGGGGAGGGGAGGAGGGGGGGGGATGAGAGGGGGCAAAGAGGGGGAGGAGGGGAGGGAAGGAGGGAGAGAAAGGGGGAGAGGGGATGAGAGGGGGCAAAAGAGGGGGACATTTCATTCACGTGTTCATCTGGAAAAGGACTAACTCAGGAAGCACAGTTCTGCACAGTACAGCCAATGTACAGAATGTTTTAGAGGACTTTGAGATAAGGGATGTAGAAGTACTACAAAAACTACAAAAACTTAAAGACAAATAAGGCAGCAGGCCCTGATGGCATATATCCCAGAGTACTCAAAGAACCTGGGGAAATTATATATAAACCATTGACAGGTATTTTTATGCAATATAATATTTATCCATAAACACTGGCGAAATACCAGATGACTGGAAGCAGGGTAGTATAATTCCAATATATAAGAAGGGGGACCGTACTGACCCAGGGAACTATAGGCCTGTCAGTTTAACTTGCATCACATGTAAAATGCTGGAATGTATTATTAGGGATAAGTTGGAATCATTCTTGAAAAATAATAGTATTTTAAGGAGAGCCAACATGGATTTCTCAAAGGGAGGTCATGCCTAACAAACCTCCTGGACTTTTTTGAAGAGGCTACAAAGTGTGTTGACCTGAACCAGGCTTATGATATTATATATTTGGACTTTCAGAAAGCATTTGACAAGGTACCACATGAGAGGCTCATTTCTAAAATGAATTCAGTAGGAGTTGCAGGAGTAGTTTCAGAGTGGGTTCATAATTGACTGCAAGGGCGAATACCCCACCTCCCCTTCAGTCTGCTGTCATGTGGCAGGCAGGCAGGCAGTGTGGTATAATGGTTAGGGAACTGGGCTTGTAACGTTAAGGTTGCAGGTTCAATCCCCAGGTGGGACACTGCCGTTGTACCCTTGAGCTAAAGATACTTAACCTGAATTGCTTCAGTAAAATATCCAGCTGTATAAATGGATTGTAAAGAAATGTAAACTGTAAGTCGCTCTGGATAAGAGCGTCTGCTAAATGCCTGTAATGTAATGTGTGTTCTTGTGGTCGTTCTGTGGTTGTTGAAAGATGAGTTATGTTTCGGTTGTGGTGCGGTCGTGTTTTGTTTCGTGTTTCGTGTGCGGTTGTGTTTCGGTCGCAGGGCGGTTGTGTGTGTTTGTTCGGTCGCAGGGCGGTTGTGTTTCGGTCGCGGTTGTGTTTCGCGGGTTGTGTTTCGGCGCGGGTGCTTTCGGGCGGTTGTGTGTTTCGGTCGCAGCGCGGTTGTGTTTCGGTCGCAGGGCGGTCGTGTTTCGGTCGCAGGGCGGTCGTGTTTCGGTCGCAGGGCGGTTGTGTTTCGGTCGCAGGGCGGTCGTGTTTCGGTCGCAGGGCGGTTGTGTTTCAGGCCTCACCGTCTCTCGCAGTGGTAGTGGATGGTGTAGTGGCTGGTACAGTAGGATGGTGTAGTGGGGCTGATCGGGCTGAGTCCAGCGCAGAGTCAGACTGCTCTCTGTAGCCCTGCTCTGCAGGATCCCTGAGACCAGCACTGGCACTGCACACACACACACACACACACACACACATGACACACACACGCACACACACGCACACGCACACACACAGACACACACACACAGAGAAAGAAACACACACGCAGATTTAAGTCCCACTGCATCTATACTTTTTACCCATTATAACCCATTATATACTCTTCTACCATCTCCAAATCACCCCCCACCGCAATGCCAGCATCTCAAGATCCACTCTTCTAATCATTTTATTTTTCACATTTTACCTCGTTTTTCTCCCAATTTGGTAGCCAATTACTCCCGCTGTGCTTAGTTCAATCCCCTCCCTCGTAGTTCGCTGCCGTAGCGCTGTGACCGGCAGTGACACAGGATGAAGCACCGCCTCCTCCGAGACAGCACTCGTCGTGCTGTCGAATGTAACTCTGGTACCCCAGAACCACTCCTGTGCGCAGCGAACTGTGTGTGTCGGCTTCCCTCCCCTCCTTGGGGTGGACAGCCAAATGCCGCCCCTAGTGGCACTCCCGACCAGAGCCGACTCTGGCGCGACAGGGAATCAAACCCCTGGTCGCCGTGGCCAGCGTCGGACGTTGAAACCACTAGACCACGCGGGAGACCCACTCTTGATGACCTCTGTACCTCTACCTCTCCCCTCCCTACCCCAGGCCTGCCCCCCAGGCCCTT
>JAINUG010000576.1:42500-45000 GCA_029706075.1 Aldrovandia affinis | reverse complement strand
GTAAGTGACGGTGACCCCTCACCTCTGCAGGCCGTGTCCATGGCGACGGGCTCGTACCCGGGCAGGCAGGCGCAGGAGGAGGTGGGGAGCCCCACCCACTGGCCGTCCTCCCCGCAGAACATGCGCGGCGGGGCGGGGTCTGGACGCTGTGGCTCTGCGCGGGGGCGGCGGCTCTGCTCTGCGCGGCGGCGTGGGGCACGCACACCCCCAGCGCCTCCTGCACCAGGGCCGCGGCACGGTGTCGGGGAAGGAGGAGAGCGCGCGCGTGACCGGCGGGCACCGCTTGAAGAACACGCGCACCGACAGCAGCGCCATGCACGCGCCCTGCGCCTGGAAGGCCAGGTAGAACCCGCGCGCCCGCAGGGGACCCAGCCGCAGCGTCTTCACGTTGAACTTCCTCTCGCCGCCCTTGCGCAGCAGGAAGTCCGCAGCCACCGTGTCCACCTGCCGGGGGGGGGGGGGCAGAGTCAGCACTCACCTTTACCTGAGAGGACTACAGTGAAATGGCTGGCTTGGCAGTGTGGTGTAATGGTTAGGGGGGGGAGCTGGGCTTGTAACTCAGAGGTTGCAGGTTCGATTCCCAGGTGGGGGGCACTGCCGTTGTACCCTTGAGCTAAAGGTACTTAACCTGAATTGCTTCAGTAAAATATCCAGCTGTATAAATGGATTGCATGTAAAGAAATGTAAACTGTGTAAGTCACTGTGTAAAGTAAGGTGTGTGTACAGTCTCTGTGTAAAGTAAGGGGTGAGTAAAGTGTGTGTAAAGTAAGGTGTGTGTAAAGTAAGGGGTGAGTAAAGTCTGTGTAAAGTAAGGTCTGTGTGTAAAGTAAGGTGTGTGTAAAGTCTCTGTGTAAAGTAGGGTGTGAGTAAAGTGTGTGTAAAGTAAGGGGTGTGTAAAGTCTCTGTGTAATTACGTAAATACATAAACTGGTCTCAGCTTTTTTAAACGAACTGTTCTCAGCTTTTTTTTCGTCTGTGTAAATGTTTTCTTCTTCCTAGGGGGCGTAACAGAAAATAATTGAGAAGCACTGTGTGTAAAGTAAGGTGTGTGTAAAGTAAGGTGTGTGTAAATTAAGGGATGAGTAAAGTCTGTGTAAAGTAAGGTGTGTATAAAGTGTGTGTAAAGTAAGGTGTGTGTAAAGTAAGGTGTGTGTAAAGTAAGGGTTGTGTAACGTCTGTGTAAAGTAAGGGGTGTGTAAAGTAAGGAGTGAGTAAAGTGTGTGTAAAGTAAGGGTTGTGTAACGTCTGTGTAAAGTAAGGTCTGTGTAAAGTAAGGTGTGTGTAAAGTAAGGGTTGTGTAAAGTAACGTCTGTGTAAAGTAAAGTGTGTGTAAAGTAAGGGTTGTGTAAAGTGGTAGTGTGTGTAAAGTAAGGGTGAGTAAAGCCTGTGTAAAGTGGTAGTCGGGGGTCACCTTGACGTAGGGGTTCTCCATCCAGGCCGGGTGCGTGGGCGTGGCCTCGTCGCTGGCTGACTCGTAGTACAGCAGGTTGAAGGTCTCCTTGCAGCTGCGCTGCAGGCTGGGCCGGGAGGAGCACTCCATCATCGTGAAGCGCAGCTCCACGTACGCCTGCCACGCCCCCTTACGCTCGATCAGCGCGCTCCGCAGCCAATGGCTGCCCACGCTATCCGACGGGCAGATCTGATAGGTCCGCACGATGTTGTTATCTTCGTCCAGACCGCTCACCTCCTCCCACTGACACCGGGTGGGGCGGAGAGGAGAGGAGGGGAGGAGGGGAGAGGGGGGGAGAGAGGGGGAGGGGGAGGAGAGGGGGGGAGGGGGAGGGGAGGAGAGAGGGGGAGGGGGAGGGGGAGGAGAGAGGGGGAGGGGGAGGGGAGAGGAGAGGGGTGGGGGAGGGGGAGGAGAGGGGAGATGGGGGAGGGGAGAGGGGAGAGGAGAGAGGGGGAGGGGGGGGGGGGAGGGGGAGGGGGAGGGGGAGGGGGAGGGGGAGGGGGAGGGGGAGGGGGAGGGGGAGGAGAAGGGGGAGGAGAAGGGGGAGGAGAAGGGGGGAGGAGAAGGGGGAGGAGAAGGGTGGAGGGGAGGAGGAGAGGGGAGACGGGGGATTAGGGTCACTATGTAACAATAACATTACAATATAATACAGACAGAGCAGGAAGGGAAGAAACATAAAATACAGAGAGAGAGAGAGAGCTGACCAAGTACAGACTCAGTGGCCACACCCTTGAAATTGAAAAAGGCCGACACAAAACCTCTTGGCTACCAAAGGAATAACGTATTTGTGGTCACTGTAAGACAGTAGAGGTAGAGACAGAGATTAGCTTCCTCCTCTATTGCATAAAATATGCAAAAATAAGACATGAATATTTCAATAAATTTTCACTAATTATAAAGAACTTCTCTTCCCTAACAAAGGAAGAAGAACTACAAATCCTGTTAGGAGAAGGACCAACAGCTCCAATTGCGGCAAAATAGGTTTCAACCTGCCAAAGACTGAGGGACACTGAGTGAGCCCAAAATACAAAAAAAGAAGGAAATAAATTC
>JAINUG010000576.1:22500-37500 GCA_029706075.1 Aldrovandia affinis | reverse complement strand
CAAAATTAGGGGCTTCCTGTCATTAATAGATGCCAGAAAATTGGTACATGCCTTTGTTACATCTAGATTAGATTATTGCAATGCATTACTGTCTGGCTGTTCCAATGCCTCACTCAGGAGCCTACAACTCGTACAGAATGCTGCTGCAAGGATCCTGACTAGAACAAAGAAATATGAGCACATTAGTCCTGTGTTAGCGTCACTTCACTGGCTTCCTATAAACGATCGTGTAGACTATAAGGTACTCCTCTTAACCTATAAGGTGTTGCATGGACTTGCACCCTCTTACTTGACGGATCTACTTCATCCGTACAATCCCCCACGTTCACTTCGCTCACAAGATGCAGGCAACTTGGTAGTCCCTAGAATATCAAAAAATACAGCAGGTGGCAGAGCTTTCTCCTATAGAGCTCCTTTACTGTGGAACAGTCTACCCATCTCTGTGAAGGAGTCAGACACGGTCTCAATTTTCAAGTCTAGGTTAAAAACGCATCTCTTTAGTCTCTCTTATAGTCATTAGGTGCAGATGTGGAGGGGGCGAGCAATAGAGCCTTCTGGTGCAATGAGCTATCCTTACTGTCACCAATCATAAGTGATGATCCGCCCCTATCAGGACTGCTGATGATGTGGTGGGATGGTCTCTGAGTGCCCTCATGGCTGCGTGCTCCCTGTGCCACTCACCTAATTAGTTATGCTGCCCTAGATTACTTCTGCTGGTGCAAAAGTGTTATCACTACTCTTCCCCTGATCCAGTGTGATATTTATCATAGTCATAATTGCACCTTTCCTCTTTTCTCCCGGCCGTGGCACCTGCCCGGAGCTCACCTGCCCCAGAGTCAACCCCCCACCCCTGCCATGTGTTAGCCGGATGCCGCTGGCCCAGACCCTAGCTGCTGGTTCCATCCCCCGCCCTGCCCTGGTATCTGGAGGGATGAGGTCCACCCCACTCCTACACTTAGAATGCCCTTCCAGTGGTCTGTTAAGCCACATGAGCCTCAAGGACTATTTGTGTTGTTTTTCTCTGTATCCCACAATTTTCCAGGAGTTCATCTCGACCGCCTTTTAAAGGGTCAGGGAATAATTTTCCAGTTTCCTACATTGGCTCCAATGGTTTTCTGGTTTTTTGATTCCCTCTGGAAAATGCCAATTGTGAAGCGCTGTGTGACAACCTGTTTGTAAATGGCGCTATACAAAAATAAAGATTGATTGATTGATTGATTGATTGATTAACACTGGGCAGAAGTGTAGTATAATCGGTTAGGGGAACTGGGCTTGTGACCAAAAGATTGCAGGTTCAATTCCCAGGTGGGGGCACTGCTGTTGTACCCTTGAGCTAAAGGTACTTAACCTGAGTTGCTTCAGTAAAATATCCAGCTGTTTAAATGGATTGTATGTAGAGAAATGTAAACTGTGTAAGTCCCACTATCTTCTAAATGCCTGTAATGTACTGCATTGAACAGTCATACCGTTGCTAACAGAAACACAACTACACTGCAGTACCTTGGAAAAACAGAAAACTATTTTACCTCAGACACATTGCACACTTTAACCAATCAGCTGTTTGGTCCACTTTTAGCAGATATGAGGGGGAAAAATGCCATCTCGCAAACTGACCCCAGACCAGTGAAAAGAGCACTCCGCGGGGCGGCGGATAGCGTAGCGGTCTAACGCACCACACTTTGGCTGGTCCGGTGTGGTGTGCGCTGCCTGTCAGGGGCGTGGTTCGAAACCCGCGTCTCTACCAGACCGGCCCTGGTCGTCAGCCCCGATCGGGGGTGGCGTTTGGCTGTCCGCCCCAGGGGGAGGGGGGAGGGAGAGCCGGCTCGGGTCCGCCGTGAAGCACATAAGGGTGTCTCCAGAATGGGGGTGGGTAAATTCCGTTTCAGAGGAAAGCGGAGGTCGCTGCCCACGGAGAATTAGCTTGCCTTGTAGAGACGAGCGACGGACCTGTGTGGGGAGGGTTAATCGAAATAAATAGAGGGTGTAATTGGCTACTAAATTGGAAGAAAAACTGGGAAAAATCTGAAAAATATATATTACAAAAAAACTTTAAAAACTAGAGTATAGCGAGGAACAAAACACTCACGCGCCTTTATATCGAGCTTGCACACTGATCTAGGATCAGGTTTCCCCTGTCCATATCCTAACCTTATCCATTATGAGCTTAACGGCCAAACTGATCCTAGATCAGCACTCCTGCTCTTAGAATCTGTGTACATACGGGCCCTGGTTTGCATTGTAGCATAGTGTGCAAGCTCGATATAAAGTCGGTCATTATAAGAATGACAATGAACTGAAGTGTGAAACATGAATGCGCATAATTCATAAAGGTTTTTTTAGGGAGCGAGGCAGTGTTTCATCTCAACACCCTGAGCCCGAGGCCACGCCCACACTAATGCGGATACTTTTCAAAAACGCAGTTTTAGTGTCTTAACTGCTTTCTGTCCCCACAAGCGTTTTCACAACGTTTTCTAAAAGAAGAGAGAGAGAGAGAGAGAGAGAGAGAGAGAGAGAGAGAGAGAGAGAGAGAGAGAGACTCATTCACACAGAGAGAGAGAGACTCACTCACACACACACACACACACACACACACACACACACACACACAGAGAGAGAAAGAGAGAGAGAGAGAGAGAGAGAGAGACTCATTCACACAGAGAGAGAGAGACTCACACACACACACACACACACAGAGAGAAAGAGAGAGAGAGAGAGAGAGAGAGAGAGAGAGAGAGAGAGAGAGAGAGAGAGACACACACTCACACACACACAGAGAGAGAGAGAGAGAGAGAGAGAGAGAGAGAGAGACAGAGAGAGAAAGAGAGAGAGAGAGAGAACAACAGAGAGGGAGAGAGAGAGAGAGAGAGAGAGAGAGAGAGAGAGAGAGAGAGAGAGAGAGAACAGAGGGAGGGCGAGAGAGACAGAAAGAGACAGAGAGGGAGGGAGAGAGAGAGAGAGAAAAACGCAGTTTTAGTGTCTAACCGTTTTCCGTCCCCACAAGCGTTTTCACAACGTTTTCTCAAAGTTGTCCGTCCTCACTGAAACGGCCCAAAATGCTAAAATGTCTTTAACGGGCATGCGCAGGAGACCTGAGACGCCAGGTGTTGTCTGGCCTTCAGTGTGAGGGCGTAAAGGTTCGCTTCGATGTTGCAGAGAGTCCCGGGATATTCTAACATTCTCACGCCATTCTTCAGGAATCACTGCTTCGCTAACAAGATTGTCCCACCAACGCACTGGTTTGTCCAGTGTGGAAATCGGCGTTCCCTGTACGGTTTGTAACGCCATTGTCCTCACGGAGATCCGTTGCACAGCAGCTGTGAATATAAAGCGCTTTGTCTCTCACGTAGGAATGCTGCGTGTACATTATACAAAGCTATGTTTAACTCCAACAAAGCAATCAAATTAGATAGTAGAGAGAACAGCACTTGCACAACTTCTGTATTATGTATTACAGGCATTTAGCAGACGCTCTTATCCAGAGCGACTTACAGTTTACATTTCTTTACATGCAATCCATTTATACAGCTGGATATTTTACTGAAGCAATTCAGGTTAAGTACCTTTAGCTCAAGGGTACAACGGCAGTGCCCACACCTGGGGATTGAACCTGCAACCTTAATGTTACAAGCCCAGTTCCCTAACCATTATACCACACTGCCTGCCTCCTCCCACCATGTTGAATGTTTTGGCTACAGCCTGCATCACGTGACAGTCATACGTCAGCGTTTTCGAAACCTCCATCTTCCCCGTCTATACTACAAGACACTCACTCACAGAGACTGGTGTTTTCAAATGAGATCCACTTGAGAGAGCGTCTTTGAAAAGGAGAGAGAGAGAGAGTCAGAGAGAGAGAGAGAGAGAGAGAGAGAGAGAGAGAGAGAGAGAGAGAGAGAGAGGGGGGAGAGAGAGAGACAGAGAGAGAGAGAGAGAGAGAGAGAGAGAGAGAGAGAGGGGGAGAGAGAGAGACAGAGAGAGAGAGAGAGAGAGAGAGAGAGAGAGAGAGAGAGAGAGAGAGAGAGAGAGAGAGAGAGAGAGAGAGAGAGAGAGAGAGAGAGAGAGAGAGAGAGAGAGAGAGAGAGAGAGAGAGAGAGAGAGAGAGAGAGAGAGAGAGAGAGAGAGAGAGAGAGAGAGAGAGAGAGAGAGAGAGAGAGAGAGAGAGAGAGAGAGAGAGAGAGAGAGAGAGAGAGAGAGAGAGAGAGAGAGAGAGAGAGAGAGAGAGAGAGAGAGAGAGAGAGAGAGAGAGAGAGAGAGAGAGAGAGAGAGAGAGAGAGAGAGAGAGAGAGAGAGAGAGAGAGAGAGAGAGAGAGAGAGAGGGAGAGGGGGCATGGTCTCAGTGAAAATCAGGCAGGTGAGGACCACGGGCAGACTTCCTGCTTCCTGCGGAGCGTAACGGAGTGAGGCTCCATTCCCTATGCGGCTCGGCACTGTGGGGACAAAGGCAGGAAGCGCTACAGCAGCAGAGAGCCCTGGGCCTACGGTCCTGTACGGCACCAACATCACACACCTCAGCACAGCGACACCAACATCACACACCTCAGCACAGCACCAACATCACACACCTCAGCACAGCGACACCTTTGAGTCTGTTACCCGCCTCTCAGCCCACAAGAGCCCCCACAACTACTGTTTTAGGCCCTGTTTTAGGCCCTGTTAGTGTCTGTTTTAGGCCCTGTTTTAGGCCCTGTTAGTGTCAGTTTTAGACCCTGTTTTAGGCCCTGTTAGTGTCTGTTTTAGGCCCTGTTTTAGGCCCTGTTAGTGTCAGTTTTAGGCCCTGTTAGTGTCTGTTTTAGACCCTGTTTTAGGCCCTGTTTTAGGCCCTGGTAGTGTCTATTTTAGACCCTGTTAGTGTCTGTTTTTAGGATCCGATCTTATACAGGTGAGAGGAGAGAGAAGTGAGATTGTATCTCAAAGAAGGATCTTATACAGGTGAGAGAAGGAGGCGAAAGCAACACATGTTCCCTCATTGTTGCAATCCTTTACTGCAACACTGGATAATGAGTATCCCTTCAAACTCCCTGGTGTTTAGGGTTAGGGTCAGGTGTTCAGATGCATTTAAGAAACCATCTTTGCGGCATGTGGGCGTGCACTGTGCTTGGGAGAAATCTGGTATTCTGAACAAACAAAACTCAGGGCAGGAATGAAAGATCATCAGAGGCGATAGGAGTTAAGATCATTATAAAGAAATGAAGAAAGTGTTGGGAGTTCAATTAAGTCGGCCGTCGGCAGTGTGACCGGGATTATTAATCACACACACGGAAGGCGGTCGCTGCGATCGATTAGCCAGCCTGGATGATTAGCTGGACGGTATGAGAGATCGATGCACAGCGATAAACGCGCTGGGCGATTAAATGCTTGAGCGGTGAGGTACAGCCCGGGGCAGTGACCAGGGGGCCATGCGTATACACCGACTTAAGAGAGCTCCCGAGGTCTCTTAAACACCCGATAGTTTAAGAGTTCTTTTAAGCCCAGATAAGTCACCTTTATTCTTAAATTATTTGAATGTAGGAGTAAAAGTCACAAATTATTACACTTACAACTACTTTAACCCCTGGCTCTGGCCAGGAGTGCCATGGGGGGGGGGCAATTGTCTTCACAACTGTGCCGTCTTGCCTACTCCCAGCTGACTTAAGAGAGCTCCCGAGGTCTCTTAAATACCTGATAGTTTAAGAGTACTTTTAAGCCCAGAGAAATTTGATAAATCACCTTTATTCTTAAATAATTTGAATGTAGGAGTAAAAGTCACAAATTATTACACTTACAATTACACTTTATTGTACTTTGAGTGGCTTGATGCATATGGCCCCAGGTCTCCCTGCTGCATGCCGTTCAGTAACTAATATAACACTGTAATATTACTATAATATTCATTTTAATCCAGTAATTAAACTACTTTAACCCCCGGCTCTGGCCAGGAGTGCCACTAGGGGGGCGATTGTCTGTCCGCCCCAGGGAGAGGGGAGGGAAGCCGGCATGAGCACGCTGCAGAAAAGATTCTATCCGGCTGTATCAGAATCACAGTCGGCAATTAGCAAGTTCTGTCTCGGAGGAGGCGGTTCGTCGTTCCTGCCAAAATGGTCCCCACGATGGGCTAGCACCAGAACGTGGGTGGGTGAATTGCGTCTCGAAGGAAGTGGGGTTCGCTGCCCTCGGAGAATTAGCTTGCCTCGCAGAGACGGGTTTGTGTGGGGAGGGCAAATCAAAAATAAATAGAGGGTATAATTGGCCCCTAAATTGGGAGAAAAATGGGGAGAAAACTGAAAAACTTTAAATAAATACAAGACAAGGGAAGATTAAACCCAGTAACTGTGGGTAAGAATGCCCTTCCGGTGATCTGTTAAGCCTCATGAGCCTCAAGGACTATTTGTTTTGTTTTTCTTTGTATCCCACCATTTTCCAGGAGTTCATCTCGACCGCCTTTTAAGGGGTCAGGGAATAATTTTCCAGTCTCCCACATTGGCTCCAATGGTTTTCTGGTTTTTTGATTCCCTCTGGAAAATTCCAATTGTGAAGCGCTGTGTGACAACCTGTTTGTAAATGGCGCTATACAAAAATAAAGATTGATTGATTGATTGATTAAGTGTTGAAGGCATACATCAATAAGGGAAGATTGGGTCCTCTGACAGCGTAGTGGTCTAACGCACCTGTATTGGCTGGTCCTTTACGGGTGTGAGCTGCCTATCACAGTCGCGGTTCAAAACCTGACTGTACCAGACCGGCCCTAGTGGGGAGTCCTGATCGGGGGGCGGCGGTTGGCTGTCCGCCCCAGGGGGAGGGGGAGCCGGCACAAGTTTGCTGAGAAGCACGTAAGGGGGTCTCCAGAACGTGGGTGGGTGAATTCTGTTTCGAAGGAGCTTTTCTCGTAGAGAGGAGCGGCGGGTTCGTGTGGGGAGGGTAAATCGAAAATAAACAGATGGCATAATTGGCCACTAAATTGGGAGAAAAATGGGAAAAAATCTGAAACCAAATAAATAAATAAAATAAATAAATAAGGGAAGATTGAACCCAGTAACTGTGATAAGTGCACGGAGGAGCCAGAGTTAAAAGTATAAAGCATGCAATCAATAAATATGATTAGAAAAATAACTGCATTTCAATGAACTGCTGGCCCTCTGTGGTCTGGTACATTGGACACCATTACAGTTAATCCCCAAAAATGTTCCACACCTTCTACATACACGGGTAAACGCTGCTTCTGGTTTTCAGAGAATGCAACTTTGTCTTTGTTCATGCAGAAATGGATGCACCTAGGGCCTCCCGCGTGGTCTAGTGGTTTCAACGTCCGACGCTGGCCACGGCGACCAGGATTAGATTCCCTGTTGCGCCAGAGTCGGCTCTGTCCGGAAGTGCCATCGGGGCGGCATTTGGCTGTCCGCCCCAGGGAGGGGGGAGGGAAGCCGACACACCCAGTTCGCTGCGCACAGGAGTGGTTCTGGGGTGCCAGAGTTACAGTCGACAGCTCGGCGAGTGCTGTCTCGGAGGAGGCAGCGCTTCACCCTTGTCACTGCCGGTCACAGGACTACAGCAGCGAACTACGAGGGAGGGGATTGAACTAAGCACACGGATAATTGGCTACCAAATTGGGAGAAAAACAGGGTAAAAACTTAAAAATACAATTATAGCTAAGATTCATTAAAGGAGTACTCCTGTCCAACTCCCGATTCATTAAAGGAGTACTCCTGTCCAACTCCCGATTCATTAAAGGAGTACTATTAAAAAATTAAATTTAAAAAATGGCTGCACCTGCAAGGAACAGCAGTAACAATTATGCAGAATAACCTCTCACCTCTGCAGCAAAGAACTAGTGTTTTATTAAATTAGTCTGTGCGAACACTGGGCGTTAGTCCATTACACTATGCTCTTATCCAGAGCGACTTACAGTTTACATTCTTTTACATGCAATCCATTTATACAGCTGGATATTAACTGAAGCAATTCAGGTTAAGTACCTTTAGCTCAAGGGTACAACGGCAGTGCCCCCACCTGGGGATTGAACCTGCAACCTTAACGCTAGGAGCCCAGCTCCCCTAACCATTACACCACACTGCCGGCCCAGTGTGATGATTAACCGATTGATATCTCTGGTCTTTCTTTTGTTTACGGCGCTTGATATCACTAACGATCATCCGATGATATCGGCCTGCAGGCCAACCGCTGACGAGCGCAATACTGAGTCAGTGAGTGACCCTGTGACCCGTTCCAGCTCAATGATGACCCTCTCGCCCTGGGAACGCCTTCGAAGAAACTCTACTGACTGGTAAATTACGTCACAGGGAGTCCAGGGCACTCGATGCGCAGAATGCTGGATGGATTTATCTGGGTAATGTGATCCATCACATTACATTACATTACATTACAGGCATTTGGCAGACGCTCTTATCCAGAGCGACGTACAACAAAGTGTTAACCGTAGTCAAGAACAGTTTAGCTGAAAGCCACCCTAGCGGGAAGTACAGTTCCTAGGTGCTAGGAGCAACCACATAGTTAAACTAGGACCCCGTAGGTAAATCTGTAGCCACAATTCAAAGGCAGCAATAAAACAAACAGAGCGGGAAATAGACAAAATAATGCCTAAACCTAATACAATACATAAACAAGTAGACAAGAGTGCAATACTAAACAGCTACATCCCTAAGTTTACAAAACCGGACTACAGGGAGAGGTGCACCCTGAAGAGGTGAGTCTTCAGTCGTCGCTTGATCCGTCCCCAAGATCGCGTCATGAATCTCTGCCCTGTGCCAATGTCACTGTAAAGTCTCCAGACGCACATGTGTTTTGGTTATTACCAGATGCAACAACATTGCGTTATCAGCTACTGATGCACCACTGATAAACGCGTTTCCTTACAGACGTTACGCACAGGTAACAATAGTTTGAAACAATCCGCAGGTCCCCGAGACCTCGATTATAGGAACATAAATCAACAATGCTTTGCAACACTTCAGGTAAATTAACTTTCGATTAAGCGTTTATATATGCCATTTAGCAGACGCTTTTTATCCAATGCGACTTATGCATACATTTTTCAGTAGTAGGAATTGAACCCACAACCTAAGCGTTGCCAACGCCATGCTCTACCTCCTGAGCCACACATGATCCAAGTGCGCTTAGTGGAGAATCTCGTGCCCACAGAAATATTTGATCGAAAATTGATTGTTTTATTAATAATAATAATAATAATAATAATAATAATAATAATAATAATAACAACAACATACCTTCTTCTGCTGCCAGACGGTAGATAAACTCGAGCAGGACGACCCAGATCGCAGCGGACACTCGCTCCATGGTGACAGAGAGAAATATGCTCCTCTATTGTCAGAGAATATATACTTCTGGTTGTTAAAAACACACAAAAGAAACTGCAGCTATAGTGTCGCGTCAGCTGGGTCGCGTGCCCGCCGGACGACCACTCGCCACCATCGGGGGTCTGCAGTCACTCAGCCAGAAAAAGAGTCGCAAAACTTTGCATTGACAATCACGTCCAAAACTGAACAAGAGCAAAAGCATTAACGGTCCTTAAAAAAGAAGTAAGAAATGTACATTAAAAAAAATATATATATCTATCGAAAAATGGCCACCTGAGCTCCCGATACCGGACAAAGTGGAGTTTTTTTAATCTGTAAATCCTTTAAAAAAATGTGGATTTATTGATGGTTACCGTGGTGTGGCAATGTGCTCGCTCTTCACAAATGCGTGGATGTCCGTGGGTTTTCCCCCCCCCTTGATGTCGTTTTGCTCCAGATCACTGCTCCTGAAACGGACTGTCTGAGAGGCGAGAGCACACGGTGCTCTTTCCGTGCGTGCGGTGTTCTGCCACGATCTTTCCCCAAAAAAGGGCTTTAGACTATAGAGGAAAAACCCCAACCGATGTAATCAAATGTACGATTCCTTGTTGGGAGTTTCGGCACAATCGCGAGAAAACGAGAAACGACGGAACGGAACGGCTGTGCTAAACACAACCCCACTCACCACGGACTTATTTCCCAGCTTAGCGATTCCCCCCTTTCGCAAAACCACATTCCTTTTTTGTGTATTTCCACCTTTCTGTTTAAAAAATGAAGTCATGTTCTTGTTCTCGTCAGAGCCGCTTGTTCTGTCGGTCCATTATTATTAACGCGCTTCTGACTTACGAGTCTTAAGAAAACACGCGACGAAAACAGTACAATAAAATACTGGCAAACAATGAAGTTGAGCACGGTCCCCCAAAAACTTGTGTGGCGTGCGCGTGCACTACCGCGCGAGCTGCGGATCGGATTCTCACCGCCGCACAATAAGCGCGAGGCTCCGTTCCATGCGCACGCCCCGCCTCCCTGTCACGCGGACATCAGCCTGCTATTGGGCAGTGCGGCCGTCAGTGAACTGCTCTGGGTTTTTTTGGGGTGTTTTTTTTTTTTTAAACCAGGAGGCATCTGGGTCAGGTGGAACAGTCGCTGGGACACGATTGCTCAATAAAAGAAACACTTATATTGTACGAAACACGTATGTAATATATATATAACACACATCCATCTGTGTTATTAATTGCTGACGTCAAAGGAAGATTCTGATTAATTCAAATATCGTTTCCCTGGCTTCAAATATCTTGCATTTGACTCGGTGGAGTCCGCCTGTCTGTCTGTCTGTCTGTCTGTCTGTCTGTCTGACGGTCGAAGAAGCGCATTAAGGACGTTCTACCTCCCGAGGTCAAGGTTGTATTAACGGGTTCATAAAAATATTTTGTCGCAGGTGGCCTAAGTACGGGACTCATGGCTCATATTGCAGGTTCAGGTGTAGGCTACCCACCCCAGAGAATCTAACTGAAATTTCTTTCGAATTTATGTCCCCAACTGTAGACCTACATGTTGTGGTAGCGATGGTCCCGGTGAGGTAGCTTGCTAGCCACCTGGTCGCCAACGGGGGTCGGAGAAATACAGGCGGACAAGAAAGATCACGTCAAACTGTCCAGAAAAAAAAAAAGTATTATGACAATTGTTTGGCAATAGGGAGAAGCACTCAAATAATAAACGGGGTAGCTACTATAGCTGTTCGCGTAGCCGCGGATATGAAACCACACGTCTCACGACAAGGGGGTGGGGGTTATCCAATACTTAGTTTTCAGGCAGTCCAGTTGCTAACAATTCAGTAAATTGAAACAATCCAGGTCATACACAAATATCCAATCCACAATAGTAGTAATCACACCCACTCTCCATGCATTTACCTCACGATACTTTGCAACTCTTTTATTCAGCTGTTGGGGGTTCCCCGGTGCGTCTTATTCCCTCCGGACCTCCATATAAGGTTTGGGGGTGGAGCCAGCGCGTTGGCACATATTTCCCCTCTATCACCACTGCATTCACAACGACAAGGTCTACCAAGTCACAAAAACCGAGGTCCTGACTCTCTGTGGTCATAAAAGCTCCCGTGGCGCCTTTCAAAAGAGTAGAGTGTTAACCCGGTGTCCTAGCCAAATTGCCAACCAAAAACTATATATATATATTGTAGCGAGTGTGCATGAGGTGATGTATCAAGAAAGAGACAGAGTCCAGTAGTAATGCAAAAATTACCACGCGAGTAGCCACTTTATTAAAATAAACGATAATTATCCATGCTCCATACAACACACAGCTATGGATAATATTGGTGGCAAACCTCCATGTTCCGTACACCGCACAACTATGGAGGATGCCCAAAAACCCTTGCTGATACAAACGCGTCCTTAGAAGGACACGTTTGACCATTAAAACGCCTTCCGTAGATGTCGTAACAATCAGGAAGTAACAGTCCTCTTCACACTTGGTCTACTGAACACTTTTGCCCTGGAACTCGAGGGACTACACCAAACACTCTGGGCACACTGGTCGCGGTGGTTCCAACAGCTAACTCACAGCAACCAGCTAGCTAACACAATCACATGATTACAATAATGCACACATAAAAGATTAACAGAATGATTAAGCAATTAACACACAAACACACAACCGCGTTCCCCCATGATGCCCTGTGCACACATTTTAACGAGCGACCCCCCTGGATCGCTACAATATATATACATGGAATCTTCGCCTCTCCACCACTCTCCATTTAAGGTGAAGTATATTCAGGCCTTAATTCTGCCTTGAGCCGGCTTCTGCAGTCACACGCATCGTCATCCTCGTGGGATTGGCCCACGTTGTATTACCCACCTAGTGGAGATTGTACTTTTTAATCTTCCACCCCACCAATTTTTAAAAAAGTAAGTCAGCCAGTTTAGTTGTTAAATATGTGTTTTACTTGTGTAAAGTAAAACACATACCGTGTTAAACCCTGATACAGAGAGAGAGAGTGAGAGAGAAAGATATAATATAATATGTGCCCTTTAGCAAATGCTTTTATCTAAAGCGACTTACAGTAGTGAAGTGTTGCCAATGCCATGCTCTACCTACTGAGCCACACAGAACCAGGCTCTACCTACTGAGCCACACAGAACCAGGCTCTACCTACTGAGCCACACAGAACCAGGCTCTACCTACTGAGCCACACAGAACCACGCTCTACCTACTGAGACACACAGAACCACGCTCTACCTACTGAGCCACACAGAACCACGCTCTACCTACTGAGCCACACAGAACCAGGCTCTACCTACTGAGCCACACAGAACCACGCTCTACCTACTGAGCCACACAGAACCACGCTCTACCTACTGAGCCACACAGAACCACGCTCTACCTACTGAGCCACACAGAACCACGCTCTACCTACTGAGCCACACAGAACCACGCTCTACCTACTGAGCCACACAGAACCATGCTCTACCTACTGAGCCACACAGAACCACGCTCTACCTACTGAGACACACAGAACCACGCTCTACCTGCTGAGCCACACAGAACCATGCTCTACCTACTGAGCCACACAGAACCACGCTCTACCTACTGAGCCACACAGAACCACGCTCTACCTACTGAGCCACACAGAACCACGCTCTACCTACTGAGTCACACAGAACCACGCTCTACCTACTGAGCCACACAGAACCACTCTCTACCTACTGAGACACACAGAACCACACTCTACCTACTGAGCCACACAGAACCACGCTCTACCTACTGAGCCACACAGAACCACGCTCTACCTACTGAGACACACAGAACCACACTCTACCTACTGAGCCACACAGAACCACTCTCTACCTACTGAGACACACAGAACCACACTCTACCTACTGAGCCACACAGAACCACGCTCTACCTACTGAGCCACACAGAACTACGCTCTACCTACTGAGCCACACAGAACCACGCTCTACCTACTGAGCCACACAGAACCACGCTCTACCTACTGAGTCACACAGAACCACGCTCTACCTACTGAGCCACACAGAACCACACTCTACCTACTGAGCCACACAGAACCACTCTCTACCTGCTGAGACACACAGAACCACACTCTACCTACTGAGCCACACAGAACTACGCTCTACCTACTGAGCCACACAGAACCACGCTCTACCTACTGAGCCACACAGAACCACACTCTACCTACTGAGCCACACAGAACCACTCTCTACCTACTGAGACACACAGAACCACACTCTACCTACTGAGCCACACAGAACTACGCTCTACCTACTGAGCCACACAGAACCACGCTCTACCTACTGAGACACACAAAACCACGCTCTACCTACTGAGCCACACAGAACTACGCTCTACCTACTGAGCCACACAGAACCATGCTCTACCTACTGAGCCACACAGAACCACTAAATCAATCAAACATCAATCAGATACCCGCCAAAATCAATCCCACTGTGAGGGCAAAGCAAATAAGAGAACGCTGAGGAGGACGCTGAGGAGAGCGCTGAGGAGAGCGCTGAGAACGGCTGAAGCGCATTAAAATGTCAGTTCAGGGTTGTGGAAAAGAAAGGCGAAATAATTCTGTGTGCTGTACGGCGCGGAGGCAGAGAGGGCTCACAGCCAGGACTCAAACCTGCAGCTCCCTGCCTCTAGCTATCTCAAAAACTATGCCACACTGACAAATCATGACTGCATCATTAGATGCATTGCAGCCATTCATATTACAGATTATATGTAAATTGTCAATAAATGTGCTGGCGGATGGTCCAGCGGTCTAGTGCACCGCGCTTTGGAGCGGTGTGCGCTGCCCGTCAGAGACGCGGATCGAAACCCACGTTTCTACCAGACCGGCCCTGGTCATCAGCCCGATCGGAGGCGGCATTTGGCTGTCCGCCTCCGGGGTTGGGGGGAGGGAGAGCCGGCACGAGTCCGTCGAGGAGAAGGTTAATGGAGTCCGTGGAAGATCTCCGTCTCGAAAGAAGGCGGGGAAATAGGTCCAGGAATGCGTATCTTGTTCCCGGAGGACGGGCGGCGGACTCGTGGGGGTGGGGAATTGAGAATAAAAATAGAGGGTACAATTGGTTACCAAATCAGAAATAAATGTAAAAAAACAAAAACAATTGTCAATAAATAAATTCATTTACATAACGCAAACATCATCACGCTGCCGGTAAATGGAGGATTCCGCTGATCCAGGCATGCCACAGTGGCTGCTGGGTGCTGTAGTTTTCCCCAGACGTGCCATGCCTCAGTGGCTGCTGGGTGTTGTAGTTTTTCCCAGACGCGCCAAGACGCTTGCCGTGATTTCACGCCGTGGTGCGCAGCCAAGAACCTCTTCACAAGCGACTGCATTTTCATTGAGAATTTTAGTTAGGAAATAACATGGGAATGGTGCCAAGGTGGCTGGCCGGAAACAGGGTGGGGGGTGTGTGTGTGTGGCGGGGGTTGGGGCAGGGTTCAGGTTTCAGTGCTTTCTATGTGCAGGTGAGATTAAACCATTTAAATGTTTCAATGCCCTGCTTTGCTAAGTGAGGCGGCAGTGTAGTGTGTAAGTCGCTCTGGATAAGAGCGTCTGCTAAATGCCTAAAATGTAAATGTAGTGTAATGGTTAGGGAACTGGGCTTGTAACCAGAAGTTGCCGGTGCGATTCCCAGGTGGGGCACTGCCGTTGTACCCTAAA